>QJPP01005317.1:0-66489 GCA_003996215.1 Jaltomata sinuosa | reverse complement strand
CGAATGGCTATATCCTTATTTTGGTTTTTACTTCATTAACAACTGTTTTGTTCTACATGCTTATTCTGGCAGGGACATTATATTATGTTGGACCGTCACCTCCTTCAACGTGACATATTATATTGTGTTGGACCGTCACCTCCTTCAACGTGATATATTATATTATGTTGGACCGTCACTTCCTTCAACGTAACATATTATATTGTGTTGGACCATCACCTCCTTCAATGTGACCTATTATATTATATTGGACCGTCACCTCCTTCAATGTGACACATTATATTATATTGGACCATCATCTTCTTCAATGTGACACATTATATTATATTGGACCATCACCTCCTTCAACCCGACATAGTATATTATATTGGACCGTCACCTCCTTTAACGTGATATATTATGTTTGGAAGTCACCCTGTTCAAAGTGGAATGTACAAAATAGGTCGTTCGCCTTTCAATGAGACACGTTGGGCAGTCACCCCATTCAAAGTGGCACATTGATTTTAAAATAAGGTCAACCGTCTTTCAACGAGATACATTAGGCAGTCACTCCATTCAATGTGGCATGTACAAAATAGGTCATCTGATTTTCAATGAGACGCGTTGGGAAGTCACCCCATTCAAAGTGGCACGTTGCATTCAAAATAGGTCGTCCACCTTTCAATGAGACACGTTGGGTAGTCACCCCATTAAAAGTGGCATGTACAAAATAAGTTGTCCGCCTTTCAAAAAGACACGTTGGGCAGTCACCTCATTTAAAGTGACATATTACACTCAAAATAGGGTGTCCACCTTTCAATGAGACATATTAAGCAGCCACACCATTCAAAGTGGCATGTTACATTCAAGATTGATTTGTCCACCTAAAAGGCAAATTGGATCATCACCTCCTTCAGTGTGACATGTTAAATCAAGTTTGCACAAATTATATTTGTGTATATGTTACATTTACTATTGACAAAATTACCATAGATTTTGCAGAGCATGAATATAGACGACATCAAAATGGACGCAACACAATGTGGAATTTTTTCTAAGCAGCAAACTGGGACATAGTCAGAAGAAAAATATCAAAATCTTTGGACGCGAGTTGAGGATTGACTTCCACCACAATCAAACTACACCCTTGTGAGAAGGCATGTGGGTTATTCCTTTTGTTTTATCAAACTTTAAGTTTTTAGTTTTGCTTCCAAGGTAATCTTTGACTCACAGTTGGAAGCAATATCCCTCTTTTTTAAATCCAGGTGATAATGCACTTAGAGTTTTGGAAGTTATGTCCATGTAGCTCTTATCTATAAATGTGAGGGCCCCATATTTATTATTGAGACAATTATAAGCCTCCTTTCCATAACTCGACTTATTTGTCACTCATCTTAAGCCAAAGGTTGTCTTAGCATAAAGATCACCTTTTCAACCGATTGAGTTGAACTACAAGCAACTTGATTCCCTGAGTGTTGGGATATGTAGGTGGACTCTATGTTGAAAACTCGGTTGCATTCCAAACTTTCCCCAAATCCTCTTACTCCCTAGCTTTCCGGTTTCTCCTTAATTCAAAATTGGGATAGCTTTTGAATTCTTTGAAAATCATGCGTAAAATCAAGCATCTTGAACTACAAGTGGCCTGAATTCTCATATGACCTGAGATATGTAGAAAACTCGATGCCGTGGTCTGGCCATAATTCTTTGAACTTCGTGCTAAATCAATCGCTTCCAAAAGATAAATTTATGGTCGGACAAAATTGAGATCGTCAACTCCCTTTGCCCAGGGTTTCTTACATCCACCCTACCCAAAGGGAGGGGAAGTTGTTGACACTCAATTTTTTCCCTCCATATTTTAAATTAATTTTGAGCTTCTTCATTTTAAAACAATTTTGAAATAATTGTTTTTTATAAAACAAAATGTCCTCAAAATCAAATTTTTGCTAATTTTATCATATTAAGTAAGAATATATACTTTCTGTATTTGATTACACAGAATTATATAGACTTTACTTAGGAAAATATTTTTTGAAAATGATTTTCAAGTGAAAATCCTGTTTAAATTGAGAAGGTTTTGTTGTCTTAAAAAATGGAGATTAATTGAATAATTAGTCTCTTAATTTTAAATAAAGTGGTTATGCTTTAAATAAAAATGGTTATTTTTACTTTGTTTAAATTAAAGAAGCTCAAGTATTTAATTTAAATAAATTCATCTATCCCAATTTTAATCTGTTTTCTCTAATTAAATTTATTTGGCTATTCTTTAAATCAAATTGGCCACATTGGCAAAGAAATGTGTCCATTCTTTAAGCAAAATCTCAACACCTTTTAAACCCAATGTTTATCAGCCATTTTGGCCCAAAACCGCTCAAAACCCAGCCCAAATCCTAATCCTCCGACCCGGCCCACATCACCCAACAACCTTATTACTCCTCTTTCTTCTTTACTTACACAGAAAACAATGACACCACCAACAACCCCAACGAACCCTGATCGATTTCCCCCGAATTCCCTTCAATTCCTACAAATTCAGTGCGCGTAGGATGAGAGGAAGGTGGTGAAAGCTTCTAGAAAGTGTGTGAACGGTAATTTCCACCTCATTTCATCTCTATTTTTCCAAATTTCCTTTTCGATTTTTTGCCCAAAATTGTACAATTTTGTTCGAAATACAGCATAGCATCCTTATCCATTAGGGATTTCTGAAAATCCCTGAGTCCCATATCAAAATTTTTGCCCAAAACCCTCAGATTTTGCACCTATAAATACCCCATTTGTTTTCACTGTTCATCAAGGTTTCAAGGGCTAAAAATCCTTTAAGACTCTTAGTCGCTTGGATTTTAGGCTAAGAAATCAAGTTTGTTATCCGGCAGTGAGGGAAAAACTCTGTTCTAGAGAATTCAAGTTGGAGTTAAGTGGTGGAATTGTCTTTGAGGCTTGAAGTTTCCAGTTCGCTGCCCCAAGAAAGGTAATCTTTGTTCTCTTTCTATTCAGTTTTTTTTGAATATATGTTGCAATTTTGGGTTGTGTTAATTGCCTTCTCTATGTTCAGGTTCTGTAGAAGATAGGTGAAATGTTTATTGCGTTCCCCTCTGTTTGTTTAATTTTTAGCATTTCAATTATTTGCTATCAAGGTAAGTGTAGTCAATATTCAATCGGCTTTGAGTGTGTTTCTTGTGTTTGAGCACTATTCAATTGTCAAGTTGTGATATATAGCTTACTTTATACATTCTGACTTTAGAAAGTTTTTGAGGCTTTAGTTTCTCTTGATCGTTTTTTCTCTACAAAGGTGATAAAAACATGAATATGTCTATTCCTATTCGTGATAAGTAAAATCCCCTGCCAATATCCCATTATCTTTGATTTAATGTATGCGTCTATGTGATACCTTATGGGAGACTTAGCATGTTTGAAAATAACTTGAAATCCTTTAAAAGAGTTCTAGATAGTTTGAAGAGCTAATGAGCTCCAAGACTATGTGATTGAGCATTATTAGCTTAGGTATGGATTAATGCTAGATTTTTTACGGAAGCATCTGATTTCCTAGAGCTTGGAACTGAGTATTTTCTTAAATTGTAACAGTCGTTTAATGGATTAAGTGAGACATCTTAGTTCATGTGTGTCTTAAGTTCGATGCTTGCTTATTGACAACTTTTTGGCTAGAAAGCTTGTATCCCAATCCAAATATTTAATCATTTTCGCTCTAAACTAGTAACTTTTTTGTTGTTTTCTTTTCTCAAATCTGTCCAAAACTTTAGTTTCTTTTTTTTGTGCCTAACAACTTAAGTAACCATTTGGTTTTCTTGTCAATTTCAAATGGTTCTTTATCAAAATGGTTACTTGTCAATTTCAAATGGTTCTTTATCTTTAAGCTACTTATTTGGTTTAATATTTTCCACTAGTTAAGGACACTTCAGCCTTTGTTTTTATTTTTTGTCTTTGTTATAGTGTCTAGCTTGGTGTTCAAGAATAGTTATGTAAGTTTGGGAACTATTACTATTTTTTAGAACTTCTATATGAAATCTGCATACTGGTTAGTTTAGATTACATGTCATTCATATGATAACTAAAGAATGGTTCCCTTCAATAAATACTTTTGTTTCTTTGTTACTTTGCTGATGTGAATCTTTAACTCTAAGTTACAACTCTTGTTGCTTATAACGTAATGTTTAATTTGTCTCATCCTCGCTTACTTTCTAATCTTATCCTCTTTTTACTTTACTGCATGAACCTTCTCGAGACGAGTCCAAATGGACTCCCCTGTCCCTCACACTTGTTCTTATTAGAGTCTACCTCCATCCAATCATCAAAAAGGGAAGCTAATATTAAAGCCTAAAGGCCTGAAAATATGAAATAGAAATGCAGCAGCTGTAGCAGCAGTCCAAGAGGGCTGGAAAATGTGATTTTTTGGGCAAAGATTCCAATTTCAGCAGTAGCAGCAGTTCGGGAAAGAGCCAATTTGGGCTTAACTTTATTTCTCTCATTTTTTCCTGATATTTTGTATGTATTCATTTGTTTAAATACTTAACATAATAACTTAGATGAATCCTCAAGAGAGTTCAATTTATTTATCAAATTCCTTCATTTATTTCGTGCGGATGACTAGTGACTCATCCTTTATTACTTATCAAATTCGATTTAATTTAAGCAAATCGACCAAGCTTATAGAATAACTTAAGAATTGTTCATATTCTTTCATAATTATTTAGAAGCTTTATGACAACTTAGGACTTTGTGAGAATAACTTGAGGATCTCTTGTATCCTTTCATAGTTATTAAACAAAGGTTCTTTCAATCCACGCCTATGAGTTTGAATTAACTATTTAGTTCAAAATCTTGACTTGGATAAATTGTTAAAGATAGAATTTTTATTGAAACTTCCTCATTTAGTTTATTTCATTATTTTGGAATAAAACGAATAGATAAGTTTTAATAAATTCTATCCATTTTCAAATAACTTTATGATTTTTCAAATAACTTAAAGAATCCTTTTAAAATTAGCCAAATATTTTAAATCCACCGGGAACCACACTTTATGGATTTTCGAAAGTGCTTAACACCTTCTTTCAAATTTAACTTGAACCCTTACCCTTTCTCTGGTTTTCAATAAAAGGTTTTCTAAAAATACCTTTTTAAAATGGTTTCTTAATTTTCCTAAACTTAAGTGGCGACTCTTTTTAAAATATATTTTTTAAAATCAAATAAATAAATAATTTTTTGCCACGAAGTTACGAAGTAATTTTTGAATTTTCGAAAATGAACGTACCACTTATGAAAGAAGAGAAAGTTCAGTATCAGTACACAAAACAACAATGCACTGGTAGGATCATCGGCCAACTACAAACATACGAAGTATGAACAAGTAACTAAAACTTAGTAAAACCAGACATAACATGTAAATCAAAGCTAGTTAGTATAAACAAGATTCTCAGTCATCAACTAAACTTAACAACCACATAAAACATTTCCAAGAACCACCACAAAGACAACTTTAGATAGGATTCAACCTAACCTTTAAGTACCTGGACCACCCAAGGATCCCTAAGACATTATCTATGGTATTTAACATGCGACCCCGGTCTACACATAAACTATTCCAGCATTTAAACATAGCGATCCGGCCACTCATGGACCAATAGGAAATAAATACAACATAATAATTAATCTGGTTCACTCATGAAACAAACACAAGGAAGAATAAATAAAATGTACTAGGCGTGGTACCCGAGCCAACCATTACAGAATCTGTACCAGGAGTGGTACCTGAGCCAATCGATAGATATTCCATAACAGGTGTGGTACCCAAACAAACTGATAGATCTGTACAAGGCGTAGTACCTGAGCCAACCGAGTAAATCACAAATATCATACCATCAAAGACACAATGAATACAAACACACTTGTAAACCCAACAAGCATTAAAACAAGATCATTGCCCGAGATTGACAACAAGATATCATTTCATGTAAATTTCCTTATTCCCTAAACATGCAATGAACATAAATATTATGTAATAGTTAATATGCACATATAATGTATTTTGGGAAAACAATCAACCATCACCTACCTCAAACCAAGCTCGGATGCTCTACTAGACCTGAGCCTTTCCCTTTATTAGGTCTCTAGCTTGATCTTGGTCTAAAAACAAACACATAAGCACAATTAACCCCCAAATGGCCTAAATATTCTCGGATTAAATCCTAATCCCTAACCCCAGGCCAAATTCATGATCATCCCACCCCTTTCATGACTTTCCCACCATCAATTCACCTAGAACTACTATTTTTACGATTGCACTTAGCGAATTACGGTAAATTAATCATGAATAAGCAATTATATATGAAACCCAAGATTTCTACACCCTAGAATCCTTGTTACACCTGATATTTCCACCTTAGGTCAAGCCAAACCCTCCCCTAAGCTCATAACTATAGATTCTAAGGCATAGCAATCATAGTACTAAGTTAGGGGAACAAAATCCTTACCTTTACGATGAAGTTTGGTGGAAAATCAGTAGAAATCGCCTCTCTTCGCCTCTGCCCTTCTCCATAATATTATTGAGAATTTTGGAATGATTTTAGGGAAGTTTCTGCATTTACTCTGACTTATTCCGCTATAGAAGTCCTACTCCACTATAGTGGCACTGCCGTAGCAGAAGCCGCCCACTATAACGGGGTTGACCACCTTGACTTCCGCTATAGCGAGAATTTCCTACTATAGCGGTCATCGCCGTAGCAGTGTATCACCCACTATAGCAGTTGACACGGGACAAAATCTCAGGTATCCTCCCAATTTTGTTCATCTTATAACACACCTTAAAACCTTGACATTCCAGACCAACCCTTTTACGTCAAGTTCGATATCAAGAGTTCTACTCACCCTAATTTATTTCCTAAAAATCCTACAAACTCCTTAACATCTTAGATAAAAGGAAATCTAGCTCAACCTTAGATATTTTACCCAATCCTTTCCAAGATTATCCTAGACCTTACCTCGCTCAAAAATCATCTAAGACTGGCCTAGCCCTAAATTTTTAACTCCCTAACCCAAAAGTTTTATAACCTATTTCTTCACATGAATAGTTCACCTATAACAATGGAAAAGGTCATTACAACATATACCAATTTACCTATCGTTCGTCCCTGAACGATCAAACAAGAGAAACATGAGCAAAAGAGAGAAAGTGGTAGTACTTGAATCCTCAAACAAGTGAGGGTACTTGTCCCGCATGTCCTTCTCAGTTTCCCAAGTGTCTTTATCAATCGGATGATGCTTCCATTGAACCTTTACCAATCTAATTTCCTTCATCCTTAATTTCTAGATATCCCGATCAAGAATAGAAACTGGCTTCTCCTCGTACTGAAGGTCCTTGTCTAACAAGACGAAATACCATTTAATGATGTACTCCCAATCCCCATGGTATCGCTTCAGCAAGGATACATGAAAAACTGGATGGACTCCAGAAAAAATGGGCGGCAATGCTAACCTGTAAGCTACCGGCCCTATAATCTCGAGAACCTCAAATGGACTGGTATATCAAGGGCTAAGCTTGCCTTTCTTGCCAAATCACATTACCCCTTTCATTGGTGACACTTTCAACAACACCTGTTCACCAACCTGAAATGCCATGTCCCTTACCCTATAATCCGCATATTCTTTTTACTTGATCTAGGCTGCCAACAACTTGGTTTGAATACCTCTCAACTTTTCCTGGGATTTCTTCAATAAGTCAACACCCAAAAGTTTCACATCGTTTACCTCAAACCACCCTATGGGTGATCTACATCCCCTTCCATAAAGTGCCTCGAATGATGCCATGTTAATACTGTAGTGATAGCTATTGTTGTATGAGAACTCATACAATGGTAAAAACTGATCCTAATGGTCCCAAAAATCGATCACACATGCTCTCAACATGTCCTTCAACACATGAATTGTCCTCTCCGACTAATCATCTGTCTGAGGATGAAAAGCTGTGCTAAAAGTGAGTTGGGTTCCCAACTCTTTGTGTAACTTTCCCCAGAACATGGAAGTAAACTGTGTACCTCTGCCTAAAATGATGGAGAGTGTCCCCCCCATGTAATTTCACTATCTCCTTGATGTAGATCTTGGCCAACTGCTTGGAATTGTAATCCCCCTGACCGGAATGAAATGAGCTGACTTGGTCAGCCTATCCATGATGACCCAATGGATTCATACTTTCCCAAGAGACCCAACATGAAGTCTATGACTATCCTTTCCCACTTCCGCTCAGGAATGGGCATCATTTGAAGTAATCCTGCAGGCTTTTGATGCTCATATTTCACCTCCTGACAATTTTAACACTTAGACACATATTCTGCTATGTCCCTCTTCATCCCAGGCCACCAATGAGCTTCTACCAACACATTCTATATTAAGTCATTAACCCGAGGGACATAAATCCACTCTCTAAAGAATAACACCCCACCAACATCTAGTGTGGCATCCCCAGCCTCCCTGGACACCACCTTATTTTGAAGCTTGTTCAATTACACATCCTGAAACTATTTGGCTTTGATTTTCTTCAAAAAGCTGGGTTTAACCTCAATACTACCCAATACTCCACCCTTTTCTGAAATGCCCAAATGCATGAACTTTGATTCTAAAGTCCAAATCTCCCTAGCTACGGGTCGCTTGGACACCCCCAAATAAGCCAAACTGCCCATGCTAACCATTTTCTAGCTCAATGCGTCTGTCACCACATTAGCCTTACTCTGATGATATTAGATGGTCAGGTCATAATACTTCAACAGTTCCATCCACCTTCTCTGTCTCAGATTCAAATCCATCTATATAAACACATGCTGCAGGCTGCAATGGTCTGTGAACACCTCACACTTGATACCATAGTGGTAGTGTCTCCCAATCTTGAGTGCAAAGACCACCGCTGCCAACTCCAAATCGTGAGTTGGGTAATTCTTCTCATGGGGGTTTAATTGCCTTGAAGCATATGCTATAACATTCATGTCCTGCATCCGCACAACACCCAAACACAAATATGAAGCATCACAAAACACAATGAAATCCTTACCTTCGACCGGAAATGATAGGATGAGAGTTGTAGTCAGAAGGGTTTTGAGCTTTTGGAAGCTCTCCTCACACTTATCAGACCAGACAAATGGTACGTCCTTCTAATTCAATCTTGTCAAGTGACTAGCAATGGAAGCAAGGTTCTTGACAAACATGTAATAATAGACCGCAAGACCCACAAAACTCCTAACCTGAGTCACAAAGCTAGGCCAAACCTAACTCTTAACTGCCTCAATCTTTTGGAGATCCACCATCACCCCTTTTTATGAAACCACATGCACTAAGAAAGAAACCGAAGACAACCAAAATTCACACTTGAAAATTTGGTATACAACTTATGGTGCCTCAATATCCCTAGAACATTAAGAAGATGCTCTGCATGCTCCTCCTTATTCTTTGAGTAAATCAGAAAATCATCTATAAAAACAATCACAAAAGAGTACATGAACGACTTGAAGACACCATTTATCAAACTCATAAATATTTTCGGTGCATTGGTCAACCCAAACAACATTGCCAGGAACTCATAATGCCCATACCGAGTCTAGAACGCCGTCTTAGATAAATACTTAGGCCTAATCTTTAGCTGATGATACCCTAAACTCAAGTATATTTTAGAAATCACCAAAACACCCTGCAATTGATGAAAAAGGTCCTCTATGCAGGGTAAAAGATACTTATTTTAGATGGTAACCTTGTTCAATTGCCTGTAGTCTATACACATCCTCATACTACCATCCTTGTTTTTCACAAATAAGATTGGAGCACCCCAAGGTGAAGCACTGGGATGAATAAATATCTTATCTAGAAGTTCCTGAAGCTGAGTTTTAAGTTCCCTCAACTCTATCGGAACCATACAATAAGGAGGAATCGAGATTGGGTGAGTGTCCGGCTCCAAATCTATACAAAAGTGAATGTCCCTTTCCAGAGGCATGCCAGAAAAATCTGCCGAGAATACCTCTTGAAATTTAGAAACCACTGGGATGGATTTAATGGAAGGAGGCTCTGCACTAACATCCAAAAAGTGACCCAAAAAGGCTGAACAACCTTTCCCCACTAGATTCCTCGCCTGAATAAAGGATATAATCTTCATCGACTTAGGCCTGTACATACCTTCCCATTCTAATCTATCCCTACCCGGAATCTCTAGAATTACTATCTTAGAATTATAGTTCAACACAACATGATACAGAGACAGCCAATTCATACCCAAAATAACATCAAAATCTAGCATATCCAGGATAACCAAATCTACCCAAGTTTGAAATCCCAAAAACACCACAGAGAAGGTACAATATACATGGGTCACTACCACAGACTCCCCAACTAGAGTAGAAACATAAATAGGGGAATCAAGTACATCACAAACCAAATCTAGACCCAAGGCAAATTTAACATATACATATGAATATGTGGAACCTAGATCAAATAAAATAGAGGCCATTCAGTCACAGACTAGAATTGTACCTATTATCACAACATTCGATGCCTCGACCTCAAATTTCCCCAGGAAGGTGTAATAATGGGCTCTGTCATCAATCCGAGCAATCTCCCTAGCTGGCTGCACCACTCCCTTTCCCGTATTACCATTTCCTCTATTTCTATAGACTCTTTGAAAATTCCTTCGCCCACCTTGTAGGCGTCCTCTGCCATGGCCACCTCTACCTGCTGGAACCATAACCTTAGTCGCTACTGCACCTTATTTCTTGCATGTCTGAGAGGGCATTCCCTCTTGAAATGACCTAGATCACCATAATGAAAACATCCACGATCAAGAGAGGTCTTGTTGACATAAGAATAAGAAGCCCCCTGGCCTCTAGGAGCTGAAAACTGCTGATTGGCCCCTGAATGACCACCTGTAAAAGCTGGTAGGGATGACTAAATAAGGCAAGCCGAATAGACCTGCTGACTGGGACCCCTAGAGTAAAAACCACTGAAATTACCCTTATTCTAGGACTTATTAGCTAACACCTTAGCGTGCCAATCTGTCTAACCCCCTCCAGTTGCTTTACATAGTCAGTCACCTTATTAAAGCTCTTCCCTGCCAAAGTCATATGAACAGATAAAACCTGTAACTCAGTCTTCATACCCTTAACATGCAGATGAATCCTCTCTTCCTCAATGCCCAATAGTTGGGTAGCTAATGATATAAGGAATGAAACTTAGCATCATACATTGAAATAGACATATTGCCCTTCTCAAGGGCCAGGAACTCATCCTTTTTTCAATCCCTTAATGTGCGAGGCACATATTTCTCCAAAAATAGGGCACGAAACTGAGCCCAAGTCATCAGAGACAAAGCTGAAGATCGACACTCTATATGATCCCTCTACTACTGCTTGGCATCACCCTGTAGATAAAAAGAAACAAACTCTACCCCATTCCACTGTACAATACCCAACTTATGCAACCTTTCATAGCAATCCAAAATAAACTCAAGGGCATCCTCTTTCTTTGTACCATGAAATAATAAAGGTTTCAACTTTAAGAACTTGGTCAACAGCTTGTGTTAGGTCCCAGTCATAACAGGGCCTAACATCAGATAAAAGAATGCATCAGTACTCGATGCTTTATCTATCCTGGGAGCTATGGCAACAGCTGGATGAGCGCCTAGAACCTGATTCACTGGTATAGTGAGGGTGGCTCCAGTACCTGCCATCCCAGTTAGAAATTCCAACACCTACTAAATTACCTTGGATGACATAGGGGGAAGACCTGCACCTCTGACCGGTGCTGCCTCCTCCTGCTCTGCGCCCCCCTCGTGCATAACCTCAACCTCCTCCTCAACAGGATCTTGGGGTGGAGGAAAGGTCACTGCCTTTGTCTCAGCCGCTGCCTAAGCTCCACTCCTAGAGGGTGTTTCTCTTCCTCTGCCCCTTTCCCTTCCTCTTCCTCTCCCTCTACCCACTGGTCCTGCAGCTGGAGCCACTGCCCTTGCTACATTTTTCCTGATGTTTACCATCTGCAAAAAAAAAAGAATGAAGGAAGTTATATACCAATTTGGATCGCCAGATACCAACTGAAATCAGGTTATCATACGAAAGAAGAAATAAAAGATGATTTCCTAAAGTCCTGTAGCCTCTTGAAGAAAAGTATAGACATCTCTGTATTATTCTGCAAGACTCTACTAGAACCATTTTAGTTTGATGAGATCAATGAACCTAGGGCTCTGATACCATCTTTGTCAGAACCTAAACCGCCACAAGTGGTACCCACACTAACCCCTGATGGGAGAACCAATTAACCAACCCAAATACTTAACTAAGTTAAATAACTAAAACTAATTTTTATAGATAAAAGTAAGATCTCATGTCTATAATTTAAAACAAAACAAACCATGTGGAAATTATGCCCTAGAACCTAAAAGTCGTTTACCAAAACATCTAACAAACCTAGAATATGGGGATGCAACACCAATAAATAAAGAAGTCTAAGTCTGAACAATGGACTAGAAATAAGATAGATGAACCCATGGTAGCCCGGAAGAAGAAGCTCACCCTTGGATTCTGAAAAATGTCAGAATTACAACTGAGATCCGTAGCAGCCTCCAGAATATGCCCTGTACTTATAAAAGAATATCAAATGCAGTATCAGTACATAAAATAACAGTGCACTGGTAGGATCATCAGCCAGCTCCAAACATACAAAATATGAACAAGTAACTAAAACTTATTAAAACTAGACAAAATATGTAAATACAAGCCAGTGAGTATAAACAATACTCTCAGTCATCAACCAGACTTAACAACCACATAAAATATATCCAAGAACCATAACAAGGACAACTTCAGATATGATTCAACTAAACCTTAAAGTACCCGAACCACCCAAAAATCCCTAAGACATCATCTATAATATTTAACATGCAACTTCAGTGTAATAACCTGATCCATTGTTATGTTAGAAATTACCATATCGCAAATTTTGGGAACCCTTAATTTTTGTTTTGAATTAAGTAGGGTTGACGTAACAAAAATTGCAGATTTTTGAAATTCGTCTGGGCGGACATCAATCTGCTATAGCAGAAATTATTCCTTTATAACACCATCATTGTAGCAATCTACCATCTGCTATAATGGTATGGCAAAAAGTAGAAACCATAAACACGTAATTTATATTTTAGACTCCTCCTTCTCAGTTGGAAAAATATATGAGGGTTACTCCAAAAACCCTCCTAGGCTGCTCTAAGGCTTGGGAGCCATGGGAAAGAGATATTTAATCTAAAAGGATATGAAAGCATGGATTTCGAGCTTGTCATCCATCAAGAAATGCCTTCATAAAGCCTGAATATATGTTGTGCAACTGCTTGGCATCCAGGTAGGCTAGGCTCTTTTATTGAGTAGACTTAGACCTGTTTCTATTTCATATTATTATATAGCCCAGAGGGAGAATTCATGTTTAGGCCTTCGAGCGCAGAGTTTGAAGGATTATTAGGTTTTGACTGCTTTTGAATAGGAAATGATAGGGTTGAGGTGAGGTGTTTATTTCCAAATTGCTTATACATGTCGAGTTGGGTTCAGAGAACTAGAATGTTCGAGAGGTCTGGGAAACTAGAAATGCTATGGGTAAATAAATTACTAGTTATAGGGGGTTTAAGGAATGATTCGTTATAAAAGAAGTAGGGTAAACAAGAATGGGTGAAGTACCAATGTTAGGGGGATGTATTCCCTATGTGGTGTGGTCTTGAAAGGAGGATTCTTGAATTGATGCATTTTCTAGTTATGTGTCGAGAGGGTGAACGGGGATGTAGTCTTTGGACAGGATTTTAAGGTTGGGGTTACATACCCGGAGGTGGAGTAGGTGATGGTTATTGTCTTGCCAAATTCAATGTATATACATGTAGCTATAGCGCATCGTCCAGTTGAGGAAGCCACTTGGAAAACCGAGAGGGACATGCGGGACAAGTACCCTCACTTGTTTGAAGATTCAGGTACTACTCTTTCCTTAATTTATTATTGTAATTTTGGGTTTGATCATTCGGGGATGAATGATGGGTAAATTGGTATCTGTTGTAATGACTGGGTCCATCATTATGGGTAATCCATTCATGCCAATTTTCAGAGTTTGAAAACTCCGGGTTTAGGAGTTTGAAATTCTGGGCTAGGCTAGTCTTGGCCGGTTTAGGAGTGAGGTATGGTATAGGGCAATACGGGTAAGGATTGAGTTGGATGTCTTGTTTTGAGCTAGTTTTTCTCATAGCTAATACATAGAGGAGTCTGGGGGACTTTTTGGAATCGAATTCGGGTAAGTAGTACTCCCAGAATTTAGGTTGACGCGAAGGGGTTGTTCTGGGATGTCGAGAAAATAAGTGTGTTGTAAAATGGGCAAGTTTTAGAGGTTTTATGACTTTCTGTCTCATGTCAACCGCTATGGCAATTGATACTCTGCCATAGCGACCTCCGCTGTAGCGGAGAAATTACCGCTACAGCAGAAGTCAAGTCGGTCAACCAAATTGAATGTCCACTTCTCATTTTTAGTTATAGAAAATGTATACTCATATATTTTTTTAACCCCTCCCAAGGATCCTATTTTGCATCAGTTGAAGGGTGCAGTCCATCAGCAATGGGTAGAGATTTTCTCCCAAGTGGGAGATGGTGTACTTTGATATCAGGGGAAATTGTGTGTTCTTGATGTGGATGGTTTGAGACAGCGGATTTTGACTGAGCCTCAAAGTTCCAGGTATTCTATTGACCCTAGTTCCACCAAGATGTATCGTGACCTACAAGAAGTCTATTGGTAAATTGGCATGAAGAGAGACATAACAAATTTTGTGGCTAAGTGTCCCAATTGTTAACAAGTGAAGGTAGAACACCAGCGACCGGGTGGCATAACTCAGGATATTGATCTTCCTACTTGGAAATGGGAAGCGATCAATATGGAATTCATTATAGGCTTACCTTGTACTCACAGACAACATGATTCTATTTGGGTGATTGTCAACACGATAACTAAGTCATCCCACTTCTAGGCTGTCAAGACTACCAATTCAGCAGAGGATTATGTAGACTCTACATCCGTGAGATTGTCAGATTGCATGGGGTTCCGTTGTCTATCATCTCAGATAGGGGTACTCAGTTTACATCCCAGTTTCGCTGATCATTTCAGAAGGGTCTGGTTACTCAGGTGAGACTTAGCACAACTTTTCACCCATAGACGGATGGCCAGGACGAGCATACTATTTAGACCTTAGAGGACATTTTGAGAGCTTGTGTGATTGATTTCAAAGGTAATTGGGATGATCACTTACCTCTTATTGAGTTTACCTGCAACAATAGATTTTATTCTAGCATCCAAATGGCTCCTTATAAGGCACTTTATAAGCAGAGGTGTAGATCTCCTATTGGTTGGTTTGAGGTAGGTGAAGCAGCTTTGGTTTGTCCAGATTTGGTTCATGAGACTATGGAGAAAGTTCAGATTCTTAAGGAAAGGTTGAAGACCGCTCAGAGTCAACAAAAATCATATGTAGATGTGAGGAGGAGAGAATTGGAGTTTGAGGTTAATGTTTGGGTATTTCTGAAAGTATCACCGATGAAGGGTGTGATGAGGTTTGGTAAGAAGGGGAAACTTAGTCCCCGCTATGTGGGTCCCTACAGGATTCTAAGGAGAGTTGGTAGTGTTGCTTATGAGTTGGAGTTGTCAACCGATCTAGAAGTAGTTCATCCAGTTTTCCATGTTTCCTTGTTGAATAAGTGTGTTGGCGATCCAATCTTGATTTTACCTTTAGAGGATGTGGGTTTGAAGGATAACCTCACTTATGAAGAAGTTCCCATTGAGATTCTTGATCGTCAAATTTGGAGGTTAAGGAACAAAAAAGTCACTTCGGTGAAACTCCTTTGGAGGAACCAACTAGTTGAGGGAGCTACTTGGGAAGCAGAAGCATCCATGAAAGCCAAGTACCCTCATCTCTTTCCTTCCGATCCAGTTTTAGCTTGAGGTAATAGTTTCCTCCTTAGTATGTCACCTCGATTCTACTCAATCAGTTTTCCTCATGATCCTAGCATGTATCCATGTTTTTGGAGTTAGTTCAATCATGCTTATAAGTTGATACTCAATTATCATGCTTATTCTTCAGTTATCACGTTCTGTTGGTTGGTTTGGTTGTTTTATCTCCATTTTTTGTTACTTAGTCTTCATTCGAGGATGAATGATCCTAAGGGGGAGATATTGTAACACCCCAAAATCCAAACCAGCTTTCAAACTTGAAATCTATGAAATTTCTGCAACTGAAGATCCCCACGGGAGACCACCATGGGCGTTAGAGTTCCGATGGGCCGTAGGGCTCATCATGGAAATCGTCCACTGGCATTGAGCCACAGTGTTCCAGCTCGACGGCCTGGGGTGACGGGCACGGAAGATGCAATGGGATAGTGGCGCCGCCGTGGAAATTGCCAAGTGGCTCAACCCTAACCCCTTCCTTTCTTCTGACGGGCGATCACCATGGCCGTCATGGTTGCGACAGGCCATAGGAACCCACCGCTAAAATCATTTAGAACCCCGACCTCTCTAGCTAGCCATTCTGACGACTAGGTCCGATGGTCCATCGTGGGTCTGATGCCCATCGAGGTACCCATCCGGCCAAAGATTTTCTGCAATATCTTCTTTAAGTCAGGGGTATTCTGGTCTTTTTCCCTTTTCTTTTAACCCCTAAGTGAGGTCATTTCGGACAATTCTAGAAGGGTTTTAATTTCAATTAGCTCAAGCCTTCTCTCAAACTCTCATTCAATCCTAAAAAAAGAAAGGGTCTCCATTCTCTCAAGATTCAAGCTCCAAGCTAAGGATTTCATCTTCAAGTCTCCACCCTCTCATCCTAGACTAAGAAAGCTTCAATTCAGGTATGTGGGTATTCAATAAGAGATTCTTTCACCCTTATGCCCAAAACTCGCAAATGCTATATTGATTTTATGAACATTCAAATTAAGGTTCTTACCCAATTATTATGGGATTTTCTATAAATTGTCTTCTCATGATTCTCTTATGAAATCTATATTAAATTGCATGATCTTGCATGGGTTTTTACAAGTGAATTCCTACTTCATGAATTGAAGGCTAAGTCTAGCCAATTTTGCATGCATGGATTGATTTAAGAAAATTGGCATATTTTGATAGCATGACCTCATAAATTTCAAGTAATTGTATGCCTAGTTCCTATGTTTTATAAAAGTGCATGTGATTATAAAATTGAACTAGTGTCATGCAAGGTTTTAAGATATGAATCATTATGAAAGACAAGACACCCGATCGATGTGCCATCAATACTCATGAATTATTTTCTAAAACAAGGTTTTTGAGTATTATGAAGATCCGGGTTATAAATATGATTATGAAAAAGTTTGACTTCTAGATATGTCAAATGTATGTGAGGCTCATGTTATGTTTTGGGAGTAGTATTTAGCAACGAGCGATGAGGGTTCTAGATAACCCAAGTCCAAAACTACGTTGCTACCGTAGGTTGCCCTCCGTGGCTTATGACATGATCCTTATGACATGGTTCTAACCTTGGACAGTTAGGACAACCTTTTTCAATGTGGGTGTATAACACTGGACTCTATGCAGCTCATCATGGTTTATGTCGGTTAAGAGAAACTCTCGTATGAATGTTTTCAAGCTATGAAGTTATATGATATTCTATTTTGAAGCTTGGCTTCTATTTCATGTCTTATGCTTAAACTACGATATTTACTCATGTTTTCCTTTAGCATGCATGAACTCAATTTTAAGTATGTGTTTACCATGTTATTTCATAGACTCGTATATTCGGTATAGCTTGTTTCTTCTTCACCTCAACTACCAAAGATGATTCAGACCCATTTTGAACAATAACACTACCATCCGCTTAATCTGTAAGGCGAACTCCCAATTGAGCAAGTCTATGAACATCCTTAGACAAATCCTTCTTTACATCCTCAACTGAAGACACACTCCCCATAGACAATCTACTAAGTGCATCAGCTACTACATTGGCCTTACTCGGATGGTAAAACACACTCATATCATAATCCTTAAGAAGATCAAGCCATATTCTTTGGTGAAGATTCAATTCCTTCTGAGTGAACATATACTGAAGGCTCTTATGGTCGGTAAACACAATCTACATGGACACGATACAAGTAGTGTCTCCCAATATTCAAAGCAAAAACCACTACTGCTAACTCAAGATTATTAGTAGGGTAGTTCTTCTCATAAATCTTAAGCTGTCTAGAAGCATCAGAAATCACCGTACCATGCTGTATCAAACCACAACCCAACAAATCCATCTAAGCCCTCGAGAAGAGCCAAAACTAGGGCTGTGGTCAACCTAGTCTTCAATTCCTGAAATTTCTTCTCACACAGAGCAGACCACTGAAACTTAACCTTTTTCTGAGTCAATATGGTCAATAGGGAAACTATGGAAGAAAACCCTTCCATGAATCTCCTATAGTAACCAACCAAACACAAAAAGCTCCTAATATTAGATGGGGAAGTGGGTCTAGGCCAGTTCTTCACTGCCTCTATTTTTTGCGAATCAACTGGAATACCATCTCTAGTCATAATATAACCCAGAAAAGCAATATACTTAATCCAGAATTCACACTTACTCAACTTTGCAAATAACTGCCAGTCCTTGATAGTTTGCAACATAACTCTCAAATGTTTTGCATGCTCATTCTCACTCTGAGAGTAGATAAGAATATCATCAATAAAAAATCATAAACATATCCAAATACTGTTAGAACACACTGTTCATCAAATCCATAAAGGCTGCAGGAGCATTCGTTAGTCCAAAAGATATAACCACAAATTCATAATGATCATACCGAGTCTTGAAGGCTATCTTTGGAATGTCATACTCTCAAACACAGAGTTGATAATAACCGAATCTAAGGTCGACCTTGGAAAAATAGTTGGCACCCTAAAGCTGATCAAACAAGTCATCAATCCTAGGAATGTGATACTTATTATTGATTGTGACCTTGTTCAACTGACTGTAGTCAATACACATTTTGAGAGAACTATCCTTCTTACACACGAATAGGACTAGAGAACCCCATGGAGAGACGTTGGGTCGAATAAAACCCTTATCAAGAATGTCCTTTAACTGATCTTTCAATTCCTTAAGATCCACTGGAGCCATTTTGTTAGGAGGATTAGAGATAGGCTGCGTATCTGGGAGAATGTCTATCCCAAAGTCGATCTCCCACTCGAGAGGGACTCCAGGCAGATCCTTGGGAAACACTTCTAGAAATTCATTCACTATAGGGACTGATTGGAGAGATGGGGTTTTGAACTTCGAGTCCATAACCCGAATGATATGATAGACATAACCCTTAGAGATCATCTTCCTAGACTTGAGGTAGGATATGAAACAACCCTTTGAGGATAGAGGACTACCCTGCTACTCTAAGATAGGTTCATTTGGAAACTTGAAACTGACTACGCGAGTATGACAATTAACCAAGGCATAATATGAATGCAACCAATCCATACCAAGAATAACATCAAAGTTGGTCATCTCAAACTCTACTAGATCGGCCAAAGTGACTCTATGAAGGACTGATATAGGAAAATTTCTGTAAATTCTCTCCCGTGAGTAAAAAAAAGGGTTCTAAGAATTGTCCAAGACTAACTTTGAATTTGCAAGCAACGTAAGGGGTCACAAAAGACAAAGAAGCCCCTAGGTCTAGCAAAGCATAAACATCAAGAGAAAAGACTTGAAACATACCAGTACTAACATCTAGGGAACTCTCCTGATCATGGAGAGATGACATAGCATAGAGACGGCTCTGGAACTAACCACCACCTAAAACAGAAGCAGCACCATGCTGAGATGTATGACATGTTGGGGATACTGAAGTAGACTGAGTCCTGCCATCTCCATGCCCCTTCTTGGCTGAAGGGCAATCCTTAATCATGTGTCCAACCTATCCATACCTAAAGCATCCACCTATGCCATAACAACACTCTTTGAGTGAAGACCACACTTGTTGCAAACAGGGTTGGAAGACCCTTTTGCAACACTCCCCTGAGACTGTAAACCTGATCCTCTACCTGACTAATTCTTCCTAGGCCTGGGGGCCTGAGTAGGAGCACCAACTAATGAAGGCACAAGTCCTGATTCTTATGAAATGAAGAATGGTGTCTGCCTCTGGACCTCTGATGTCTAAAACCCAAACTTTCTGATCTAGACCTCTTATTCTCTCTTGACATTTCCTTCAAGTTATATCCCTCGATCTTATGGGCATGGGTCATAATCCTAGATATATCCATGTCCCCCAAAAGCATAGTGGACCTGCACTCTTTTTTCACCAAGTCTGACACCCCATAAATGAACTTGCTCATCCGATCCCTCAAATTGGATACCATAGAAGCAGCATATTGAGAAAGCTAGGTGAACCTCAATTCATACTCGTGAACTCACATAGATCTTTGCCTCAAATTCATGAACTTTTCGGCCATAGCCTTCCTCACCTACCTAGAGAAGAATCAATCAAGAAACACCCTCAAAGCACTCCAAGTCGTAGGGACTAAATCCCTAGCCCTAGCATCCGTCCACTGTGTATACCAAATGTGAGCTATATCCTTTATCTGATAGGAAGCTAGCTCAACACCATACATACCAACAACTTGCATCAATTCCGGAATCTTTTTCACCTAATCCATGAAATTTTACGGGTCCTCACCAACCTTAGAACCCAAGAATTCAGGAGGGTTCATACGAATAAAGTCTCAAACTCTGGCCGAAATTTTCCCATCTTGAGGGTTAGCAAGAAAAAGTGCTGGCAGATTGGCCTGGTTGGCCATTACATGAGCTAAAATTTGAATGGCATTCTTGAACTCCGCATTAGTGACGTCGTGGTCTAGAATTGAAGTATTAGCATTTCGAGGGTTGGCCCGGTGAGGTATGACATGACAAGGAGGCATAATCTAAAATGCATAAAGATTGTATTAGAGGAGTAATAAATCTAAACTCTATCACATGTTATTGATCAAGAAAGAAGTGAAGTTTTTCCTAAAATATCTCATAGCTTCCCTCTAATAAGTGTGGCGCGCTTTACACCCATGAAGGAGACTCTACTTGATACGGCTTTTAGACACCCTAGAACTCTTGAACCTGATTCTCTAATACAAAGGTTGTCATACCCCAAGGCTACTCCCTAGATGTAATACGGGACCTAAGACCACAAGTGACACCAAGTAAACCCTTATCTTTAGCATGACGTAACATAACATGGATAACACTTAGCGGAAGCATAACAAAAAGGTAAGCACACTAACTCCACATAAACATATGATATAGGAATATCACAATCTGAAACATGAAATCTCGAATATCCAACCATGTCCAAATATCCTCTACATAAGACATAATGAGTTGTTAGGACAAGACACCAGTTAACTCTAAGTACTGAAATAAAGAAACCTACTAACTAGGAATCATACTAGACCTCAAAAGATGAGGACTCACCAATCAATACTGGATAGCCGATGGTCTCTAGCCACGAGCCTGAGAATGGGAGCCTGAATCTACATCATAATAGGATGGAACACAAGAATATGCATCAGTACTATAGAATGTACTGAGTATGCAAATCAATTCAATAACATGGTAAAAACATATTTAAAACATGCTTACAACTAAGTTTATGCATGCTAAGGAGAAACATGAGTAAATATCACAGTTTAAGCATAAGACATGAAATAGAAGCCAAGCTTCAAAATAGAATATCATATACCTTTATAGATTGAAAACATTCATATGGGAGTTTCTCTTAACCGACATAAACCATGATGAGCTACATGGAGTCCAGTGTCATGCAACCATACTAAAAAAGTTTTTCCTAACTGGACAAGGTTAGAACCATGTCATAAGGATCCCGTCATAATCCACGGAGGGCAACCTACAATGGAAACGTAGTTTTGGACTTGGGTTATCTAGAACCATCATCACTCGGTGCTAAATACTAATCCTAAAACATAACATGAGGCTCACATATATCTGACATATCTAGATATCAAACTTTTTTATAATCATAGTCATAACCCAAATCTTCATAATACTCACAAAACCTTATTTTAGAAAATAATTCATTAGTATTGATGGCACATCAGATATCTTATCTTTCATAATGATTCATATCTTAAAAGCTTTCATGGCACTAGTTCAATTTAATAATCACGTGCACTTTCATAAAACATAGGAACTAGGCATGCAATTACTTGAAATTTATGAGGTCATGCTATCAAAATATGCTAATTTGCTTAAATCAATCCATGCATGCAAAATTGGCTAGACTTAGCCTTCAATTCATGAAGTAGGAATTCACTTGTAAGAATCCATGCAATTTAATATTAGATTTCATAGGAGAATCATGAGAAAACAATTTATAGAAAAGCCCAGAAGAATTGGGTAAGAACCCTAATTTGAAAGTTCATAAAATAAATATAGAATTTGGGGGTTTGGGGAATAAGGATGAATAAATCCCTTATTAAATACCCACATACCTGAATTGAAGCTTTCTTAGTCTAGGATAAGAGAGATGGATACTTGTAGATGGAATCCTTAGCTTGGAGCTTGAAGCTTGAGAGAATGAAGACCCTTTCTTCTTTTAGAATTGAATAAGAGTTTGAGAGAAGGCTTGAGCTAATTGAAGTTAAAACCGTTTTAGAATTGTCCAAAACGACCTCACTATGAGGTTAAAGGAAAAGGGAAAAAGACAAGAATACCATTGACTTAAACAAGATATTGTAGAAATTCTTCCACCGGATGGGTTACCCGATGGGCGTCGGACCCATGAAGGCCCATCAATCCTAGTTTTCTGAATAGCTAGCTGGGGGGTTGGGGTTCTGAATGATTTCCATAGTGGGTTCCCATGGTCCATCGCAACCATGACGGCCGTGGTGACCACCCATCAGAACTGTGGAGGGGGTTGGGGTTGAGCCACTGGGCAGTTTCCATGGTAAGGCCGACACACCATGGAGTCTGCCACGCCCGTCAGCCCAGGCCATAGAGCTGGAACACTGTGGCTCAATGCCACTAGAGGATTTCCACGATGAGCCCTATGGCCCATCCAAACTCCGATGCCCATAGTGGTCTCCCGTGTGGATCTTCAGGTGCAGAAATTTTAGAGATTTCAAGTTTGAAAGCTTGTCCAGATTCCAGGGTGTTACATGTATGTACCTCCTGAGGATTTGAATTAGTTACCTTAGCTTAGTTTCAGGTAGTAACTTCCTTTAGGTGGGATTTTGGGTGAATTTTGAGTTATTTAGCGGCTTCGCCTTATGCCTACTTTAGATTGTAGCATTTTCTTAGTTCATAGGACATGGATTTACTTTACCTGAATTTAGTTATACATATTGATTGGGTTTACATCTCTGTTATTAGTGTTATTACTTACTTATTTTACAAATCTTGGAATGTCTTAAAGGGATATTGTTTTCTTGAAAGAAAATATATTGTTTTAGCCCCGATTTGAGTCTGGTCACGTATATTTATATTTAAGCCCCAATTTGAGTCTGGTCATACATATTTATATTATGTCCCAGTTCAGGTCTGGGCATGCATATTTATATTATTAATCCCAATTCGAGTTTGGGTATGCATTGCTAATGTTTTAGTCCTGGTTTGAGTCCAAGCACACTATATTACCGATTTATACTCAGAAGTCCAGCTCGAGTCCGGTATTGCATTGAAATTTCACTTATCTTTTGTGGCATATCATGGCACATTTTGCATTTTCTTACTATTAATCCTAGTTAGTAATTAGTATTATTTGTTGTTTGTATCCTCCGAGCTTACGGGGCCTCGGTTGGATTTATTGATTATTATGTGTACCTTCTAGGCTTATGGGGGTTTAGTTAGGTTATAGTTAGGATACTTCTTTACTCTTCCATATTTTTTATTTACTTTTTTGTCCTGTACTTACCAAGCTATAAGTTGTTGCTTATTTCAGACCTGCTCTTTTATTACCTTTATCATACTCACATTTATCATGCTTAGATCTTATTTGAGCTCAGTCGGCCTATGATGCCTACTGGGTACAATGTGTTTTGGTACTGATACTACACTTCTGCATTTTTTATGTGATGCAAACCCTAGTAAGAGTCATCCTTGCTGATGTCATCCTCATGCAGAGTTCCTAACTTGGAGATTCAGGGTGAGCTTATGGCATTCGAAGCTAGTTCATCTCTATCTATTTTAAGATTAGTCTTCTTTTGTATATTCAGAGACTGCTCTGCATATTTTGTATTTATCTAGTACTCCATATGTTGTAGTAGCTTTGTGCCGACTGATACTGGGTCTTGGGGGACTCCTTTAAATTTTTTGTCCCTCTTCCCTCCCTTCGTGTTTATATTCTTGCATGTTTTGCTCATTTCTCCTTTATTTAGTATTTGATCTCCTGTATTTGCCTATTTTCTCTTGTTAACTCATTACTTGTAATTTTGGGGTAAGATTTTAGCTTACCTATTGGTGGGGTATAATAGGTGCTATCATGACTTGAGAAATTGAGTCATGACAGATTGGTATCAGAGCCTAGGTTAACCAGTTTCATTGGTACAAGAGAAAATATCTAGTAGAGTCCTGCTGATCGGTACAATGAAATCTGTATCCTATCTTTGAGAGGCTATAGAGCATTCTTACAAAATTTTATCTTTTTGATTCTCTATCGTGCGTTCTTGGCTCCTATAAACTTCTAAATTTCATTTTCATCATTCCTTCTTAGATGGTTAGGAAGAGGGCTACAACAGTCATGGGTGATGCTCCCATGCTGACAAATAAGTCCCCAGCCAAGGGTAGAGGTAAAGGTCGACCCCAAGGTTGAGGTCGGGCATGAGCTGCAGTACCAGCTTAAGGCCAGGACCAAGAGCTTTCACCAGAGCTTGTATATGATCAGAAGAGTAAGATTGCTCCACAACTAGTACTAGAGGATCTGCCACCTTAGTAGCTAGAAGGGCAGGGACCAACCCAGCCTCTACTCGGACTTACATCTTCACCGACACTTCAGGCCACCATTGTCCAGCTACTAAGTGTATTAGGAAGTATGCCACACACCTCTGCTCAAGATATTCATGGTGTAAGAGCATAGACTACTACTTGGGCTGCCCATATTGAGGTACCACCAGTAGTGTTAGTTTCTCTATCGATGGCAGCCCAACCAATCTTGACTTCTGAGGAGCAGAAGATGCTGCGTGAGCTTTTTACATTGTTACCTCAATAGTTTTTTGGTACCCCAGGAGAGGATGCGCAAGAGCTTCTTATTAGTTGTCGGGAGAGGTTGTATAACCTCTGCTTAATAGACTCTTATGGGGAAAATAACATTGCTTTTCAACTTGATAGGCCAGCAAGACAATGGTAGAGGGCATATATTGAGTGTAAACTAGCTATGTCCCCTTCTTTAACTTATACATAGTTTCTGAGGCTTTCATGGGGAAGTATATGTCTCACAATGAGCGTGAGAGACTGAGGAATGAGTTCTCGAGATTAAAGCAAGGTTTTATGTCAGTGGTTGAGTATGAGTCAAGATTCCATAAGCTATCCTGACATGCCATTATGATTCTGCCTATTGAGCATGAAAGGGTGCACTGTTTTGTCATAGGGTTGAGATTTTAGCTTCGCATATCGTGTAATCATGTCTGTCCTTATTAGATATTGTTGATCACACACACACCATTGCGGGAATTCATTGTGAGGCCCATAGGGGAAGCAATAAGAGGCCACACCATCAGGGAAGCTACAATGGTTCCTAGTTCTGTGGTAGAGGTTTTCATGGTAGAGGTCAACAACAATAGTACTTTTAGCTTGGTAGGCCTATGCAGTCTGCACTTCAGCTTTTTGGTGGTATTCAACTTGAGTACAGTGTTTAGAGCTCTAGTTAGTCATTGCAAGGGTTCATATTTTGGGTCTTTAGGATATGGTGGCCATTTTAGGTAGGTAGGTACCTTACATCAGGGAGAGATTCTTAGGTTTGTTAGGATTGTGGGGAGTTCGGTCACTTTGCTAAAGATTATCCCCAGTGTGGGATGGCCGACACTTGAACAACTCTCAGCCTCTTGGAGTAGTGGCTCCATTAGTTAGAGTTAGTTCTTAGGGTGGTAGAGGTACTCGTGGAGGTATTCAAATGGGTAAGATAGATGGTCGTGTAGGTACTCAGCCCTCTAGGAGATGTAGAAAATTATATGCCATTCCAGGTAAATCATAGGTCGAGGCTTTAAATTTTATAATCACAGGTATGATTTTAGCTTAACGCCAGTCAACATCTATTTTATTTGATTTGGGCTCCACTTATTCATACATATCCATATACTTTACATCTCAATTGGGGTTGTGATTTGAGCCTTTGTCTATGCTTATATGTGTAGCTAATCCCATATGTGATTCTTTAGTAGTGGATTGGGTGGTAAGATCTTGTGGTGACTATTCAAGAGAATGACACGTAGGCTCATCTTATTGTGCTTGATATGGTAGATTTTAATTTTATCCTGGGCATGGACTTGTTATCCCCTTATCGTGTAATCTTAGATTGCTTTGCCAAGACTGTTACCTTATCCATGTCTAGCATACCCCCAGTTATGTGCCACGGTACTGTTATCCGCACACCATATGAGATCATTTGTTATATTTTGGCTAGGAGTTTGGTGTCGAAGGGTTGTTTGGCCTATCTTGCTTATGTCCGAGATGTTAGTGCCGACATACATTCGCTTGATTATGTTCTTGTGGTTTATGAGTTTGTGGATGTCTTTCCTATTAACTTACCTGGCCTTCTACCTAAGCATAATGTAGACGTTGCTATTGATGCCAAGTCGGGCACCCGACCTATTTCTATTCAACCTTATTGTATGGCTCCTGCTTAGTTTAAAGAGCTTAATGTTCAGTTTCAGGATATTCTGGGTAAAGGGTTCATCTGGCTGAGTGTTTCTTCTTTGGGTGCACTTGTCCTATTGTTGAAGAATAAAGATGGAGATGTGCTTATATGTATTGATTACAAAAAGCTAAATAAGGTGACTTTAAAGAATAAGTATCCGATGCTACATATTGATGACCTATTTGATCAGCTTCATGGTGCATCCATGTTTTCTAATATTGACTGATATTTGGATACCATTAGTTGAGGTTTTAGGTAGTGTACATCCACAAGATAGCCTTTAGGACTCACTACGACCATTACGAGTTCATAGTGATGTCTTTTGGGTTGAACAATGCCCCAACAATGTTCATAGACTTGATGAACCATATGTTCAGGTCATTTGGACTCCTTTATGATTGTGTTCATCGATGACATTCTTGTCTACTTGTGGTGTAGGGAGGAGCATGAGAATCATTTGAGGAGTATGCTCTAGACATTGAGAGATCGACTTTATGCCATGTTTTCAAAGTGTGAGTTCTATCTTGAGTCTCTAGCATTCTTGGAGCACTTGGTGTCCAAGGATGGTATCATGGTAGACCCGATGAAGATTGAGGTAGTTCGTGATAAGGCTAGGCCCACTTCTCCTATTGAGGTTCACAATTTCATTTGGTTAGTAGGTTACTACAGACGGTTCATCGAGGGATTCTCTTCCATTGCAGCACCTTTGACTAGACTAACTAGGAAGGATACCCCATTTTAGTGGTTCGATGAGTATGAGGCGAGCTTTCTGAAGCTCAAGGCCTTATTGCCCTCAACTCTGGTTTTGAATCTCCCAGTAGAGGACCAGGGGTTTATATTTTACTGTGATGCTTTAGGTGTTGGTTTCGATTGTATTCTGATGCAGTAGGGCTGAGTGATTGCATATGCTTCTAGATAATGCAACTACCCCACCCATGACTTGGAGTTTGCAGCGGTAGTCTTCGCGCTTAAGATTTGGAGGCATTACTTTTTATGGCATTTATTGTGAGATATTCACCAATTATTGTAGCCTATAGTACATTCTGATCCATAAGGATCTTAATTTGAGGAAGTGTAGGTGGCTAGATTTGCTGAAGGACTATGATATCTCCATTTTGTACCATCCGAGCAAGGCAAATTGATAGCAGATACCTTGAGTAAAAAAATGGTGATTATGGGGAGTTTGACATTCCTATCAGTTTTTGAGAAACCATTGGCCTTGGACATCCAATCCTTAGCCAATAGATTAGTTTGGCTTGATATTTATTACCCTAGAAGGGTTATTTCTTGAGTTAAGGCTCAACCTATGTTATTAGATCAAATTTGAGAGGGCCAGTTTGAGGATAGTAAATTATATAGGCTGCGAGATCAGGTGTTGAGAGGCAAGTCCAAGAAGGTCTCCTTAGATTCAAAGGGTCTCTTGATATTTGAGAGTCGTATTTGCGTTCGGGGATTGGTGACTTAATTCAGTTGATATTGCATGAGGCTCACTATTCTAGATATTCCATTTATCCCAGGGTAGCTAAGATGTATAGAGACTTGATACAACATTTTTGGTAGAGTGGGATGAAGCGGGATGTAGCAGAGTTATATCTTTGTGCTTGAACTGTTAGCATGTGAAGTTCGAGCACTTGATACCAGTGGTTTGCTTCAGAGATAACCCATTCCTGAGTAAAAGTGGGAGAAGATTACTATGGACTTCATGATTGGGTTTCTGCGTACTTTTTAAGGTTTTGGTAGCATTTGGGTCATTGTGGATCGATTGACTAAGTCTGCTTACTTCCTACCCGTTAAGTCTTCCTAAAGTGATGAGAGGTTAGCCCAAATTATGTGCGAGAAATAGTTAATCTTCACGGTGTGCCAGTGTCCACTTTCTCATATAGAGGTACTCAATTCACCTCTCACTTTTGGAGGGCCTTTTAAGTAGAGTTGGATACCCTGGGTTGATCTTAGCACACCGTTCACCCCCAGACTGATGGCCAGTTCAAGAAGACTATTCAGGTTCTAGAGGATATGCAACGGGCTTATGTTATGGATTTTGGAGGTCTGTGGGACTAGTTTCTAGACTTAGCATAGTTTTCTTATCATAATGGCTACCATTTGAGTATTCAGATAGTTCCATTAGAGGTGTTGTATGGTAGTGCAGGTCTCTTATTGGGTGGTTTGATGCTTTTGAGGTTAGGCCAAAGGGTACTGACTTATTGCGGAGTCCTTGGATAGAGTTCAGATGATTCAGGATAGACTTAACTCAGAATATACAAAAGAGTTATGCTGACCATAGGTATCATGCTTTGGAGTTTTGAGTTGGCGACCATGTGTTCCTACGAGTGTCGCCCATAAGGGGCATGATGAAGCTCGGGAGGAGAGGTAAGCTCAGCCCCAGGTATATCAAGCCGTTAGAGATTCTACAATAAGTTGGTGATGTTGCATATAAGTTAGCTTTGCCTCTAGCCTTTTCTTCCATCCATCTTGTTTTCCATGTATCGATGCTCTGGCTAATACATTCCAGATGAGTCTCATGTGCTTCGGTGGGATTCAGTTCAGTTGGATGATCATTTGACCTTTGAGAAGGAGCCTATGGCTATTTTAGATTTGAATGTTAGATGGTTGGGGTACAGAGAGATTCCAGTGGTTAAGGTGTAGTGAAGACATTGTCCCATTGAGGAGGCCACCTGGGAGACCAAACATGATATGCAGGACCAGTATCCTCACTTATTCCTGCCATCAGGTACCTACCTTTCCTTAACTTTCAAGGATGAAAGTATTTTTAGTAGTGGATATTGTAATGACTTTAATTTATTTTCTCTATTTTTGTGCTTTTTCCGTGTTTCAAGCCTTTTCACTATGGTACAGGTCATTTATGACTTGCCAGAATTGACGATTTGGTTTCCGGGCAGTTCATTTGTGTTTTAAGCCCATTTCACTGTTTTGAAACTATTAAAGTTGAAAGAGTTGACCTTGGTCAATATTCAGAGTAAATGGAACCAAATGGGAATGTTGTTAGCGCCATTAGCTCCAGAGCGTGGAATGGTTCGGGTCCCAAGGATTCCATACTCATTTAAGGCTATTGTTTGGCTTTTGGCTAAAATGGGTATTTTTGGTGTGAGACCTACTTTTCATCAAAATGATCTTCATTAGGATTTTATCGATTCTGCCAAGTCCGAAATGCCTTTTTTGGTAGGGTACCATAGTTTGTTTTGGGTGCATAGGATTCCAGATGAATCCCGATGGTCCATCCTAGTGATTTTAAACATGTCTAATATTGCTAGTTTCTCCCAGCTAGTGCAACCACATTTTACCCTCCGCATAGGTGAGGGGTTGGCGGTGTTCGTGGGATCGTGTACACTGATGCAAGTCGAGTTTCCTCAAAACCTTGCACACAAAGCCGAGTTAAGGAGTTTATAGACTTTTCATTGAGTCAATACTTTGGAGGCTTAGAGGGTGCTTGGGATGAAGACTTGAAGGCTAACAACTTGCTCAAATGGAAGTACAAGGGAGGAGAGAGAAAAAGGGCTATGTATGCAAAGAGGCTATTTTTAAAATACAAGCCCTCAAGCCTAAGAAGAATAAGAAGGCCCTTATTTCATTAGGTGTAGTTTTGTAATAATCACCCTTAGTCTTCATCTTTAGCATAGCTTAGTATAAATACTACACTTAGCCATTTTTTATTAGATAGACTATTTTGATTATTGAGATTATGAGTGAAACTCTTGTGAGAGTTGAGGCTAATGCCGATGTTGCTTGAAATATTGATGTGATTGCTTGCTAGAGGAAATAATTCCTATTGAGGGTTATCTCTATAAGTTAGGTGCTTATTTGAATATTCGAAGGAGGTCGTTACTTTAATATAATATCGGTTGCCTTTGATTTCACTTTTGTGTCTACCTTCTATCCTTTTTATCTTTAATTCCTTATTTTTTTTGTTTCTTTATCTTCCTTGTATCCGTTGTTGTATCAATTGGTATCAGAGCTTGGCTTAGATTTGTTTTCACAAATCCAGTCTTGGGATTTGATAATTTTTTTTTAAAAAAAATTCGAAATTTGGTTTTGTTTATTTTGATGCTAGATTCTTATTCCTTAGTATCATTTTAGTCTAAATCCGAAGTTTCAAGTCATTTTGACTTGTAGTGAAGATTCTACCATGGAAGAGTTTTGAAGCTTAGAAAAAATTAAAGAAAATTTCTATTGGATTTTATTGATTTTGGGTGAATTCGAGCTTATTAGTGATTGGGACTTGTTCCTTAGGTCGAGGGGGAGCTAATCTTAAATTTTTGTGTAATTTGGTGAAGATTTGAAGAAGGCTTTTGTTATTGGTGTTCTTGGTGATCTTGAAGATGTTCTTGGTGTTCTTAAAGAAGAAGAAAATAAAAAGGTACATTTAATCTTTAATTGTTCTTGATTATTGGGCAAAGGTGTTTGTGGTCCCACAATTGGATAAAGTGGGCCCAAAATAGTTCAAAAAGAATAATCTGAAAATTTAAAGGAAAAAAAAGGGATTTCCAGCTAGTTTTTTGGGCCCTAGATCCTCCTTTATGTGGCCCAATCATCGAGCAACATGTCAAGCAGACCAGATGCGTCAGCTCAGTGCATTTTGAGCCACTTGGAGGGTGGCTTCCGCGTCAGCGAGCCATTTCTCCACTCGGCTTCCGTGCTTCGCATCAACTTCAACCGTCATGGCAATGACTTCCGCGTCCAACGAGTGCCCCACGTCATCTTCTTCCCAATTCATGGCTGCCAGCGCAGCACCTGCAGCCTGTCCTCATCCAGACGCGCCTGACGTGCGCGTTAGGCACAATTTCAGAGAGAAGACGGTTTTTCAGCACCCAAAATAATTCTAAGTGTCAAAATTGGTTGATTTCTTCTCCTATGCTCATTTTCTTCTGATTTCTCAACTAATATACAACTAATTATTAATTTTAGTTACTTGTTAATTAGTTCTTGATCCTCATCTCATATCTTTGATTCTCTAAAACTAATTCACATCAAGTAATTTCTTCTACTTGTTTGACAAATAGTTCTTGAGTCCAATTTCTTTTTTCTGTCAATTTATTTTTCTTCAACTTTCTTGCTTATTTTCGTTGAAAATTCTTGGCTCTCGTCTATTATCCTTTGAGCATTCTTTCTCGAGTCAACAAAAATCCATTCTACCCTTAAGGTTGGTTTGTGACTCTTGGCAAGCGATTGATCGAATTGAAGAGAAATTTTGGCCGGATCCTTGAGTGGTAAAAGGCTAAAGTGTGTGAGTACATTTGAGTGGTTATAGCCAAGCACAAAACAGTGCAAATACGAGTGAAAAAAAGTGAGATACTTTATTACTAATCTTGTTTGCTCGTATTGTAGGTACTTGGAGTTATAAAGAAATTCAATGATTCAAAAAAAGGTTGATCCGAGGAGGGAAGTCTTTGAAACAAAAGTGGGTGCTTGTGGGTCTACGGGATTCTCTCCTATCCTCTAAGATCGATGTTATTCAAACTACATCCCTCCCCACTTAATACATGAGAGTCAAAATAAAGAGAGGAGAAAATATTCAAACTATATTCCTCCGCACATACGATATGAGAGACAAAAGATAGAGAGAAGTGAGGGAGTGAATGGTGGCAACTCTAGAGTGGAAAAAGGGGAGGATGTGAGGGGTGAAGTGAGAGATTTGCCACAAAAATCATCTAACATTCTTTCTTGTCCTTCTCCTATTTTGAAGGATACTTGTGTAGGTACAAACCCGAAGGATAGAGGAACACAAGTTCCCAAAAAGTAGCCTACACATAAAGATGTGATGAGTATGCTAGTCACCGTGACTAAGCAATTTGAGGTGCTTGATAACATAACTAAGGAATTTTTATCCCAAGGTAAATAAGATCCTTCTTGTGAACTTCAAGGTACAATATCTAAACTTCAAACTTCAAGCATTTTGAATGAACAAAGTGTAAGTGATAGATTATCTTTATTTGAGCTTAATAATTCTTTGCCATGTGTTTATAATGTCATTATTGAGAGTGTTCATACACTAGTTGATCCTATTGATGACCAAATTGATTCTTCTTGCAATATTGATTTGTGTCCACCTAGTATTGACACTTTTATTTTGAATGATAGTACATTATCATGTGAAACTCATGTTGATCAACTTGTTTGTGATTATAGTCCACTAATTGAGGGATTTTGTGATTTGATTAATGAGTCTCAAATTAGTAATGATGTTGATAAAGTTGATCATTTGAATATGTTTGACTCTTTGAGCATAATCCTTGTTGAAGATCCTATTAGTTATTACACTTATAGAGATCATGTGAATGAAAAGGCTTTGAATGACATTTGTGCCTTGGAGAGTAAGATTACATGCTTTATTTCTCCTTCTTTAATTGATCATTCTCTCTTTAAGTACAAAGTCTTATTTCATGACAATGAGCTCATTCCTAGTGGTGTTAAATGTGATAGTGATATAGCTCTTTTGAGGGCTATAACTTGTATGATAACCCACTATAGAATGTTGAAAAAAAAGATGATGTGTGTTTGTCAATTGCTATTTCATCATTGAGTATTCTAATTCTTGATAATATGCTTGATTTTCTTGAATCTTCTAGTGATCTTACATGTGAGGATACCTTAGATGAAGTTATTTTGCATGACACCTTTATTTACTATCTATTTGCATATGATAATGCTCATTCTTATGTTGAGAGTTCATCTTATGTTGGTAGGAGTTCACTTGGGGAAAATTGTTATTTTCTGAACCAAGATATATGGATATTCTTTTTTTTGACCCTATTGACACTTTAAAAGTGTGTGATTTGGCCATAGTCCTATCTTGGAGATGGTCTAACTTGGAAATAGAGGATCAATTGTATTGCATTTCTTATAGAATCAATGTATCCTTGCTTGCTTGCTATTTTAAAACTATTGGTTCTGTTATGATGTCCTTGTTTCCCGGTCTTTGGAATAGTCAAGTACTTTGTGCTTCATTTGAGAGATTGTTCTTTTGGAGAATAGTTTATGCTTGGTTATATAACAAGTTTCTGTATCCTTGGCATATTGGAAGGATTGATAGCGCTAACACTAACCCTCATGTCTTGCGGTCCTTATTGTTGTTTGTATTCCCTATGGTTTTTCTAGGTTTGGATTCGAGGACAAATCCTTTTCAAGAAAGGGAGAATGATGCAAGTCGAGTTTCCTCAAAACCTTGCACACAAAGCCAAGTTAATTAGTTTATAGACTTTTCATCGAGTTAATACTTTGGAGGCTTAGAGGGTGCTTGGGATGAAGACTTGAAGGCTAACAAATTGCTCAAATGGAAGTACAAGGGAGGAGAGAGAAAAAGGGCTATGTATGCAAAGAGGCTATTTTTAAAATACAAGCCCTCAAGCCTAAGAAGAATAAGAAGGCCCTTATTTTATTAAGGGTATTTTTGTAATAATCACCCTTAGTCTTCATCTTTAGCATAGCTTAGTATAAATACTACACTTAGCCATTTTTTTATTAGATAGACTATTTTGATTATTGAGATTATGTGTGAAACTCTTGTGAGAGTTGAGGCTAAGGCCGTTGTTGCTCGAAATATTGATGTGATTGCTTGCTAGAGGAAATCATTCCTATTGAGGGTTATCTCTATAAGATAGGTGCTTATTTGAATATTCGTCGTTACTTTAATATAGTATCGGTTATCTTTGATTTCACTTTTGTGTCTACCTTCTATCATTTTTATATTTAATTCCTTGTTTTCTTTGTTTCTTTATCTTCCGCGTATCCGTTGTTGTATCATACACGGTGACTCCATAGTGTCTGTGAAGAAAGGGCTCAGGGTCCTGACTTTTCTTCCTCTTGGCATTCGCAAGGTGCTGACCGCCTACACATAGTCGTGTAGGCGGTGGCCTCCCCGCGTTAGCGGAGGACAGGGCTTGAAAGTATAAATATTTTTCTCTTTGTTTTTCAAATCCCTTTTCAAAAAAATCTGCTATTTTTAGAGATCTTAAGGTCAAGAAACTTTTGTGGAATCACTTGGTAAAGATTAGGGTCATTTGTTCTCGGTCCATGATCATCTTCCCATCATTTATTTGTATGTTTTTGGGCTCTTTTTCGTTAAATCATCATTTCCATCTTTAGTTTTTTCTTGAATTTGGGCTCAAATTTGGAATGGATTATGCTCAATATATGGGCATATAATACTTGTCCCATGAAGGACACAATTGTGGGTTTTATTTTCAAATTTCCATAAGCGGGTTCTACGAGTGATTTTTGAACCAATTTCTGGCCCAAATTCCAAAGTAACAATATGGGTATCATTCTTCATATTTTAACATGTAGATTACCATTTTGATAGCGTAGAAGTGATCGTAGTCTTGCCAAAAAGGAAAAGCTCTTGAGACGTGGGTTCATGAGCATGTGTTCAGCCTCCAGGTAGGTTATAGAATAATCATTTCTAGACTTTGCTCTATTAAGGTGTTAGTATGGTAATTTTCTAGTTGTTGGTGGGGGTATTGTGGTTTGGATAATTGGACTTAGGTTATTTCGATCCTTGTAATTTACTTTGTACATTTAGCATAGAACTGCGCTTGAGATCCTTAGTCTAGGTGGTGGTATATACTGTAGGGCTTGGCTTTAGTTGTGTAGTACCTCTTTAGGATTTGAATTAGTTACCTTAGCTTAGTTTTGGGTAATTGATTGCTTTAGGTGGGGTTCTGGGTGAGTTTAGAGTTATTTAGCAGCTTCGCCTTATGCCTAATTTAGACGGTAGCGTTTATTTAGTGAATAGACCATAGGTTTACTTTACCTGAATTTAGTTATACGTATTGATTAGGTATCCATATCTGTTATTAGTGTTATTACTTACTCATTTGACATATGGATTATTGGCAAAAAAATACCATTTTTGGCTAAAAAGTGAAATTTTGGAATATTATAAAGGAATACGATTTTCTTGAAAGAAAATATATCATTTTAGCCCCGGTTTGAGTCTGAGCATGCATTTTTATATTTAAGCCCCGATTTGAGTCCATCATGCATATTTATATTAAAGCCTTGATTTGAGTCCAAGCATGCATATTTATATTATTAAGCCTCAGTTTGAGTCCGGACATGCATTGCTATTGTTTTAGTCCCAGTTTGAGTCTGGTCACACTATATTACTAATTTATACTCAGAAGTACAGTTCGAGTCCGACATTGCATTGAAATTTCACTCATCTTTTTTGGCATATCATGGAACATTCTTAATTTGGTTATTGTTCAGCCTGGTTAGTAATTAGTATTGTTTGTTATTTGTATCATCTGACCTTATGGGTGCTCAGTTGGATTCATTGATTGTTGTGTGTATCTTCTGAAGTTATCGGGGATCCAGTTAGGTTGTAGTTAGGATACTTCTTTACCCTTTTGTACTATTTATTTGCTTATCCATCCCATACTTAACTAGTTATAACCTGTTTCTTATTTTGCACCCACTCCTTTTTTATCTTTAGCATACTCGCATTTCTCACGCTTATTTCTTATTTGAGCTCAGTCAGACTGTGATGGTTACTAGGTACCACATATTTTGGTACTTATACTATACTTCTGCATCTTTTTCTGTGATGCATACCCTAGTACGAGTCATCACCACTGATGCTATCGTCGTGCGGAGTTGCTGACTTTGAGATTCAGGTTGAGCTTCTGGCATTTGGAGATGGTTCATCTCTTTTTATTTTGGGATTACACTTATTTTGTATACTCGGAGACTGCTTTGTATATTTTGTATCTATCTAGTACTCTCTATGTTGTAGTAGCTTTGTATCGACAAGGTCTTGAGGATTCCTTTGTGTATTTTGTTCTTCTTCCCTCCTTTCATGGTTATATTCGTGAATGTTTCACTCATTTCTCCTTTATTTGCCTATTTTCTCTTGTTAGACCGTTACTTACCGTTCTGGGCTAAGGATTCGACCTACCTATTGGTGGGGTCTATTAGGTGTCATTATGACCCAAGAAATCGAGTCGTGCTATTTCATAATGCTATTAGCTTGCCTGCTATGTTTCCTTTAAGGGTCGACTACTTGCATCTTCTTGCACCATAGATCCCTTAGTTATAGGGTACGTGCTATGTTATTTGATGAATGTGTGCCAGTTGTTCTATGCATCACATGTTTCTATGCTATATGTTTTACGAAGTATTGGTGCATATGCACCCTCGTTGATAAAAGTTTTGTCACACGAATATCTCTCATAAATCATTTGTTTGGTAAAAGATATGTCATATTAGTTCATTTACAGGTTTGCATGCAAAAACTATTTATATATTTTACACCGACCTATATGAGACATGATTATAGATTATGAGCCATGACTAATATCACCCTATTGATCTGTCTGTAGCTGACAAAGGCATTATATGCATATACGAGTAAGTCTCCAGGAATTTATATATGAATTTTATAACAGTGCATTACTTGTAAGATTATAAATGTGCTACACATTATCTGATATAAGGATATACATGCAACTATTTTCTTAGGTTCACTAACATGCCTACTAAGTGTTCTTTAGGGGTTAATGATTTACCTATTATTTATACAATAGATGCCTTGTCTACCGTTTACATGTTATGTGAAGAATTGAGTACATACTACTTATTTTATAATGATTCTAATTACATCTACATGTTACATGAAGTGTTGACATATATGCACTGCTCTCAACATAAACTCTCCAGCATCGATGTTTTTCATAAAAGATCATATAAATACTTGTAATAATAAATTTATTCATATGGTTGAGCATAGTTTTAACTTACTTCTTCACAGTGCTCCATGTATTTAAGTGATTAAGCATGATTGGTATTCTTGACTATTTGTGAGCCTCCTTCAGCAAATGCTGAGAAATCATCATATCATATAGTTTATGTGGATTTAAACTGATAAGTACTTGTAGTTCCTTCTATTGAAAAAAATACGGGATAAATTAGCTTCTAGATTGTAAGTATTAAATGTCACGTGTTGCTATAAGGACCAAATTTATGATAGGTCCTCAGCTTGAGTCCTTAATAGAAAGAAGATCATAAGAGCTTACTATGTAAGAGTTTTATGTTGTAGTGTTAGGTGCTCCATCGCACTGGTACAATCCCTATCATTGTCCTTTGGCTCATTTAGGTGACTTCGACAATGACTACTAAGTCATCATTTGATCATGTAGTGCCGTATTTAACTTCCAAGGACAATTGAACTCCTTAGAGGCTGAGTTGTATGATTGTAATGTTATTTGGGTATATCCTTCTTAGATAATAAGACAATCAGGGAGAACTGTTTAAGTTAAGTAAGTATATATGAATATACGAGAATACCAAGTTATAGTATGGGTCTTAGTTGAACTTATTTGAGAGTAACTTTATTTGTTGACCTATCAAGATTTGCATGGTTACCATTGAGGTTCATTTGATGATTTGTTAAGAATTTGATCGTTGGTTTATCGAGATTAAATTTCTAGACCATATAGGTTTACTCAATCATTGAGCAAGGCTTACGTACGTGTTGTACCAACTAATTGGTTGTATTCTATCTGTATTTTAAAACACTTGCTTATAAATTGTGTGCCAAATGAATCCATATTTATAGGTTATATGGTTTGCAAAGGACATGTTTATGCGTTATGTGTTTTAAAGAAAGAGACTCGCATGCTATATGGTTCACAAATTACATGCTTATATATTATCTTTCTTCTAGAACACTTGATCACATAATTATTTGCATACATATTAGAGACTATATGCTTACATTTTGTAGATTATTTGTTTGCATGTCATAGAACTTGTAAGTAGCCTATTTATATTACACAGGCTTCGTAAGTCATAGTGTATTTATTTTCCAAAGTTGCCATGGTTTGAGAGTCTAAGTTTAATTGCATGTATAATATATTATAACTTTTTGTAAGACAAAAGTGTATCCTTTTTAAAGTACAGTTTATATGCCTCTGGGACACTGATTTTCATAGCTTAGTAGTTGCATGACATTTGCCCCTTAAAGACTATTTACTTGGACACTACTTCTACTATAAAGTGTATATCCATATGATTCTTGCTTCCTAGAACTATTGCATATATATTGTGTGTTCTCACCAAAGGCGTGTTTATATGAAAAATATCCCAAAGAATATTTGCTTATATGCTCAGTGCTTCCTGGAATAGTCATCTACATATTCTTTGTTTTATAAGAGCATTTATTCACATGCGTGTACTTATGAATTAGAGATGCATTGAGCGCACTTTTTAAAAAGAATTTTCTCTAATGTTATGAGAATTATAAGCTTTCGTAGATTACTTATCTACATTACTTATCTACATGTCATATGCTTCACAACTTATTGGTATGAATGATACATGCCTCACATATCATCTGTATAGAAGGTAAAGAACTAGTATTCAGAGGTTAAATTTTTAGTTGTATGGAGGCTATAACCATAAAAGTTATTGATTTAGGTGTTATTGAGTTTGTGTGTTATATTTGTGTACTCATATGTTAAATATTTTCACAGCCTAAGAGTTCCTATTTTAAACAGTTATGCATCCTTCCTGCTTATATGATTGACTGAGAAATTTTAGATTATAGTTTATTCACCTGCTAGCTACCTATTTTAGAGGTCATTGATACACATATTGTCCTATATTCCATGTCTCCTTTGCACATAATCTTACATATTCTTATAGTTTAATCATGCAATCCGCATATCCTAAGGACTTACATGTTCATAAGATAAGAACCTTCCATTATGTTTTTATGATTAAGTGCCCTTACATGTCCAGTTACTTGAATGTTATAAATTCTACATCTCCAAATTACTTATATGTTATGTACTGTTCTATGCACACCAACTTGAGTAGACAACTAAGAGTAAGTCGCCATTTAAGCTGTAATTTGTGTTATATTGTCATCAGTTAGATTCTATCAATCTTGGCTTTGTAGTTATGTCACAACCCAGATGGCCATGAGTGGTACCCACGCTAACCCTCTGATGTGAGAATCATCTAACTCGAACCTTAACCTTTATACTTAACCAATTTTAAAAGAGATAATGCAAAACTAGATTAACTAAGTAAAGATAGTTGAAACTTAAATAAATATAAGTGCGGAATATCCAACTCTTTCTTTACATTCTCCAAGAACTGAAAGTTACTCTGCAAGAACTCTAATAAAAAATTATGTCTAAGATGTTCAAAAATAAACTAAACACAATAAAGAGTTCCACCATCCGAAAGAAGGAAAATAACTTGAGGAAGATCTAAGGCAGCCTGAGAAGTAGTGCTCACCCTTGGATCGAAGCCTCTAGAATATGGTCTACACTCAACAAAAGAACAGTAAAAGGTAGTATTAGTACAAAACTACAATGTACTGGTAGGTAACATAGGCCAAATCAGTTTAGAACAAGTATACAGTCAAATCAGATAACAAGTAAAAGGTACATCAACACTTAGCATGTATTTCAGTCAACAAGTAATCATTCAAGTAAAATCATCAATATTCATATCACGTTCATACAAGTCACAAAAGTATCACCACAATTATATAAGAATAACACTTTTACCAGTCATATCACATGAATCTATGCTCATTTAACCTTTACAATGCAATTAGCATCATTAGCCTCACTTTAGTTCTTATTTTATCTCACAATACTCAATCCAGAGAACAAAGCAATAACAAAAGAAAAGTGTACACACATGCTAGGGGTCTTCTTTTTGCCCAATGCTATGACCCACATGGGACCCTAGGTTCCATGTATTATACCTATTTGTGGTACCCGCTCCAAAATAAGTAACAATATCAATTTGTACCAGCTTGTGGTACCCTATCCCAAATATATAATAATATCAATCTGTAATGGCTCGTGATACCCCGCTCCAACTATCAAATGAACCTATGGTTCCCAGTTTTATCTCTCAGGATACAACACAATACACATACATAATTTCATGTTCATTAACAAATTCATGTATACACAACTTATTCATTCAAGCTCAACATGAAAGCAAACACCATTTCAAACATATTCGAAGACCAATCACAAAACATATAACTTAACCACATAAATGCACTAAAATAAGTCTCAACTCCAATTAAACTGTAACCTACCTTGAGTGAAGAATTACCACCCGCAAGTTACTTCATAATTTCCTTGCCCTTCCCTAATGCTCTCGATCATTCAAGGTCTATAAACAAAAATTTACACGAGTAATTAATTATTTACTCTTTGTTTCAAGCCTTGAGAATTTAACCCACTAATTCTACCCTTATTCGAGGTCTATAGAATTCCCCAAGGGTTAATTAAACATTAACTAGTCTCACAATAATCAATACCAAAAAGGTTTCTAGCAAAGTTATCCCCTTTTAGCCATTTCTATGCCTAAAGGTCTCATCTTTATGGAACCCAAGGTTTCCCATAGTCCTAATCATGTTAAGAACTATAATTTTTATGCTAGAAATCATAAAAATACATACTAAAATCAACTCTAGGTGATATTACACCTACCCATGGGGTTTTACCCACTTTTCACACTTTTAGGGCTCAAACCCAAGAATTTCACAATTAATCTTTAATCTAAAAGTTTTACAAAAATTAAATATTGATACACGAAGAGGTTTACAGAGTTACTTACCTCAAACGAAGGAAAACACTTAATTCTGGGGAATATCACTATTTTTGGGGATCTAGTATGAAACTTGGAGTTTTGGCAAAATAATGCAGAAAACTGACTGAAGTGTAGGAAATCTACCCTGTTGCTCATCACGATGAGCCGCATCTCGCTATGGTGAGAATGACTCACTATGGTGACTCATCATGATAAGAGGCCATCTCATCACGATGAGCTGCAAATTATAGAATGTCAGAAACTCACTCCCAGTCCCCTATTTCACAATACACTTCATTTTCTAGACATCATATATTAATCTCGACATGCCAAATACCATATTTGGAGTTCTATGAACCCGATTTCCATCCCAAACTTCGTACGGGATCCCGCATCAATCGATTATCCATAAATGAAAACCACACTATGATATAATGAACGATGAGACCCCAACAATCTCTAAGGCACCAAATACTAGATTTTCTTCAAAGCTCACCCTTGCCTGAGATTTTATCATCTCTCATCTTAAGGACTTTTCTAGTTGGGTATTATGCCCTCACTTTACTATAATGTTGGAATAGGTCATCACACCAGATACCAATTAAATAATCATTCTTCCTTGAATAACAACAAGAAGAAAATATGAGAAATGAGTATTAGCTAAATCAGTGATCAAGTGTGGATACTTAGGACGTATGTGTGCTTCAGTCTCCTAAGTGGCCTCCTCAACAGGAAGGTTCTTCCACTTAAACTTTACAGATGCAATCTTCTTAGTCCTTAATTTTTGGATGTCCTTATCATGAATGGAAACAACTTCCTCCTTAGAAGAGAGGTTTTCATCCAAAAGGACCAAATTTGTCACGATCTAATTCCTCGTTCATGATGGCACCTACAACTCCCCAGTAGGCGAACCAATCCCCGTAGCCTGGAACGGTTGGTAATGGGCTACTATCTAACAATTTAAGTGGAAGAACAGTTTAATAAGTGGAAGTGATGGAACAAGATGAAGAAAATAGATAACAGGAACATATACATACATATGCGGAAGCTAAACAAAACCCAAAACCTGGTATCATAGTATAGAGCAAGATCTACATATAAGGAATACGAAAGGATCCAAAATAATATATACACAAATGTCTCTGAGTAGTAATAGAGTACATAAAGCAAAAGATAAAATAAAAGCTAGATCCAGTCTCCAAGAGCTCAACCTCAGTCCGAGAAGGTCTAAAATCTGCAAGAACAAATCTCTCACGAGCTAGCAGCGATGGCTCACACTATGATTTATACCAGAAGATGCAGAGTGTAGTATGAGCACCAACTGCGAAGCATAAGATACCCAGTAGGTATCATAGGCCAAGTGGGCACATATAAGATAAAAGCATAGTAACAGACAAAATAGAAACAAGTAGTCACGGGAATCTAAAAAAAGGTACACAGGAACTAGCCCAGAGGGAAGATAACAGAAACAATATACAAGGCTAGCAAGTAGAATATATACACAACATGCACAGGTGAAAGTAGGAAGCGATGCACCTAAGGTCCTTATAATAACAATATATATATAATAAGTTTTCAAAAGTGGATGGTATAACGGTAACCTCAAGTACAAGGGGAGGGAAGAGAGGCACAAGGATATGCATGCTAGGAAAACAGGAATTAATAACCAAACTAATCATACCAATCTTAAGTCAAAACTAACAATCTCACAGTATCCAATCTCATAAATATAAACATAACAGGGGATAATACTGTGATAAAGTAACATGAGTCTACCTACAATCCCCTGGCCGCCTATACAAACGAGGAATGCAAACAAGTGACAACAAAACCTCCGCCCGCCCATACAACCAGAGCGTACACACAACAAACAGCAGACAAGGGTGGAGCCTCAAACAATGAATGATATGATACATGATATCCTCTAGGTAGAATAGAAACTCTGTATGTACCTCCTCCGGTTCCAAATGGGCCCAGCAGGTAGGTTCCATGGAAGGACACTGCCCATATACCTCTACTCCGCTGTATACCCTTCCTCCGGCACATACAGCCCCAAGCCCCAGGTCTGGAACAACAAGGTCCATAGAGGTCCCGGACCCCATACTAAAACTCAGTATATCGAAAAATATCGCCTAGAGTAAGTGTGGATTCAAGATGAAGACTCAAATCTTGAGTATGCATGCCCAGACTCTGTCCAGGTCTAAAATAGTGAAAAAATGTCTCAAAAACCCCCACCAAGTGTGCCCGAGCATAACCGGGTCTAAAAAAGTGGTAAAACATCTCTGGTGCTAGGTCCAACCGAGACTAATGCCATCTCAAATCAGTAAGAAAACTCAACTAGCACTCTGGCCCTGCCGAGTCTAGCATTAATGGTAAAACTAGTGATGGAAAACATAATTTAACTCTCTTTTACCCCAAGAAGATCCACAAATCAATTCCAAATCATTTCCAAGTCATTTCCATCAAAAATGGCCCCTCCGGGCCATGCAAAGTTTAGAAAATCAATATCAATAGCCCCAAAGCCAAAACCGTAGGAAGATGTACTAGTAAATTCTCATAATATGCATGGAAATGATATGATCAACACAAATAGCCGGCCAGCATCTCACAAACAACCTATCGGCTCTACACAGGCTCCAATTACTCTACAACACATATAGCCATCATAATATCATGATGATGATGCCCGAGACTCACGGGCACCCCTAAATAACCCACCATCTATGGTCCAGAGTCAGACAAGGCCACCCAGGACCATAAGGGTGATAATATCAATTACGAAGAATACTACATACAATGGAGGAAACAAATAAGGCGAATCATGGAAAAGTGGTCAAGGTCTGTGGTGCCAAGATAATAACCCAACCTAAGGATGTCAGTTAGTACAATTTTATCCAATATATGCTAAGTCTAGGGAGTTTAGACCGTAACCTACTTGTCGTTCAATGACAAGCTGTTGGGACTATGATATCCAAGCCCGAATCACTCCGAGAAACCCCAAAATGGTGATCAAACTATCAAAAACATAAATAATGCATTAAACGAGTCTCATAACGCTATAGAAATAGCTGAGCTGAAATTCGGGTCACCGACGAGCCTGTGGGCCTCGTAACCAAAAACCAAAAATGAAAACTCACAATATGATCTCCAAGAGCAGGGGAGCTCATGCCTGGAAAATCAAGGAATTTAGGCAACAATTTTGGGCTAAAACAACCCCTAAAGTCAAGAAACCAACTTTGGCAACTAAGGAATAAAAACTGGAAATTGACAGGAATTACCTACCAAGAAGAGGGAGTTGTGCCAAGGGATACGAAAATAATGAGTCCACAGAGCATGCAACCTTACACACGAACAGATTCTATAAACAAATTTTAAAGCTTGAGAAGATGGCAACAATGGTGAGTTTTAATCAATGGAGAAGGCATGTTGGGGGAAGAAGGAGACTCACCAATTAGTGACGGACAATGCCCATGAAGTTTTGGTGTAATTTTCCCCAAGGATTTTGGTAGCCAGAAGTGAACAATTTTGTGGTTTGGAGATTCTTACAAACTAGCAACGAGGTGAGAAATGGGAAAAAGAAGGGGAATGTTTTGTTTTTAAAACTGCCAGCAGATACTGTAATTGCGGCATTTCCATCGCAATTGCGGAGGCATGGAGGAACAGTGACCTCCGCAATTGTGGAGAAACTACTGCAAATGCAGAAACCGCAAATGCGGCCAAGCACCACAATTGCAAAACCAGAACTTCCGGCCAAACATCACAAATGCCACATCTCACCGCAAATGCGGTTGCTGCAAATGCGGTTGCCGCAAATGCGGTTGCCGCAAATGCGGTTGACGCAAATGCGATTGCCGCAAATGCGTCGAATGTCTTCAAATGCGGACCCAACAGGTACATGATCACAATAAAAAATTAGCTAAATTTAAAACGCACGATGGAACCATTGGGAAGCATCCAGGGTCCCACGGACACAAACGAACTATGTACTCAACTAAAAACAACATTTCGGACTTAACAGAATTGATGAAAACCCTAATAGAGGTCGATAGCACAAAAAGTGGGCCTCACGCCCAAGGACCAACTTTAGGCCTATCTTTCCAAAATGGAACACCAAGGCCTAAAATGAGTCCGGAAGCCTCGGGACCCAAACTAAAGGGCACTCTAGCCCAATGTCGATATTCAGGAGCTAACAACGCTGTCATAATTTCCATCCGAGGCTGTCTTCTCTGAATGTTGACCAAAGTCAAACTTTTAAATTCAACTTGGTTAAAACAGAAAAACCAAGACAAAACAAAACTAAAAGTTCCCAAAACCCGACCCAGGGTCCTTGTAGACCAAACTCCATGCTCAGAATTTAATTCTAGGCACGTTTGCCAAGAATGTTGACTAAAGTCAACGATATTCTAAGTTAAGGATCCAAAATAGGCAACTGGCCAAAACAACCAAATGAGCGACCAGGGAACCGAACTACCAATCCTAGCAAGCCATAAATGACTTGAGCCTCCTACAAGAAAGCTCTAACAGTACAAAGAAAGCGCAACTGCAAATATGATTGGAAGGGTCATCACAATATCCACTACTAAAAAGACTTTTGTCCTCGAAAGTCAAGAAGAAGGGAGTACCTAAAATTTTGAACAACTGTGGGTACTGAGAACGCAACTCACTCTCGGTCTTCCAAGTAGCCTACTCGACTGGACGATGCCTCCACTGAACTTTCACAATCAGAATCTTCCTAGATCTTAATCTCCTAATATCTCTGGCCAAAATAGTAATCGGCTCCTCAACAAAGGATAAAGTCTTGTCTAACTGAATCGAATTCCAATGCAACATATGAGACTCATCTGGAACATACTGGTGCAATATCGAGACATAAAAAATGGAATGCACAGCTGAAAATATAGGAGGCATGGATAATATGTAGGAAACACTACCAATCCTCTGGAGAACCGCAAACAGCCTAATAAACCTGGGGCTAAGCTTGCCCCGCCGACCAAACCTAATCAGTCCCTTCACGGGCGATACTTAAAGGAATACCAAGTCACCAACACTGAACTCCAAGGCATGAAGTCTATGGTCAGCGTAGCTCTTCTGCCTACTCTGGGCTGCTCTGATTCTATCCTGAATCAAACAGACTCGGTATACGGAATATCTAAACAAATCTGTACTCTGCGGCCTGGAATCTAAACCATCAAATCAACCAATTGGCGATCTGCAACGCCTGCCATACAAACCCTCAAAAGGTGCCATGCCGATGCTCAAATGAAAACATTATTATAAGCAAACTTGGCCAAAGGCACAAAATGATCCCATGAACCTCCAAAGTCAAGAACACAGGTGCGAAGCATGTCTTCCAGGACCTGAATAGTCCTCTCAGACTGACCATCTATTTGAGGGTGGAAAGTAGTACTAAGTTGAACCTATGTACCCAAATACCTCTGTATATCTCTCTAAAACTAAGATGTGAACTTAGTGTCGCGGTGTGAAATGATAGAAGCTGGGACTCCGTGCAATCGAACAACCTCACGAATGTAAATTTGAGCTAACCTCTTAGCACTGTAGGAAGTCTGAACCGGCAAGAAGTGGGCTGACTTAGTCAGCCAATCCACAATCACCCAAATGGAATCAAAACCCCGAAAAGTACGAGGCAACCCAACCATGAAATCCATAGTACTCCCTTCCCACTTCCACTCAAGAATGGGAAGTCGCTGCATCAAACCACAAGGCCTCATGGTTCTCGAACTTAACCTTCTAATAGTTCAAGCATCGAGATACGAACTCTACTACATCCTGCTTTATATAGCTCCACTAGTAAAGCTGTCTCAAATCTCTATACATAATCGCTGCGCTAGGATGAATGAAGTATCTAGAACAATGTACCTCACAAAGTATCAACTGAATCAAATCTCTAACCCTCAGAATATAAAGTCGACCACCAAACCTCAGAATACCATAAGGACCCAAAATAGCCCGACTGGCCTCACCCCGAACTACCTAATCACGAAGGTCACACAATCTCTGATCCTCAAACTATCAACTTTGAATCTTATCAGCTAGAGTACAACGAACCTTAATACTAGCAAGAACTCTGCTAGGATCTGACAAGTCGAGCCTAACCAAATGGTTAGCCAAGGACTGGATGTCCAGAGCCAACAGTCTCTCAGAAACTGAACGTGAAGCTAGGCTGCCCATACTCACAGCCTTCCGAATCAAGGCATCCGCTACCATGTTTGGCTCACCCGGATGATATAGAATAGTGAAATCATAGTTCTTCTGTAGCTCAATCCATCTCCTCTGCCTCGAGTTCAGCTCTCGCTGACTCATAATGTACTAAAGACTATAGTGATCGGTGAATATCTCATAATGAACTCCATATAAGTAGTGCCTCCAAATCTTGAGCACAAAGACTACCGCCGCCAACTCTAAGTCATGAGTGGGGTAGTTGCACTCATGAACCTTCAGCTGCCTCGATGCATAAGCTATAACTCAACCCTGATGCATCAAAATACAACCAAGATAAACCCCTGAAGCATCACAATACACGGAGAAACTCTGACCCTCGACCGACAAAGTCAATACAGGGGTTGAAGTCAATAAGGCCTTAAACCTCTGGAAGCTTTCCTCGCACTGATCCAACCACTTAAATGGACCATCCTTCCTAGTCAGCATAGTCAAAGGTGCTACTATGGAAGAAAATTCCTGAATAAACCGCCTGTAGTACCCGGCTAACCTAACAAAGCTGCAATCCTTGATAGGAGTAGTAAGTCTAGGCCAATAACAAACCGCTAAAATCTTACTCGGATCCACTCTAATCCCATCCTTACACACCATGTGCCCTAGGAATGCAACCGACTCAAGCCAAAACTCACACTTTGAGAACATGGCATAAAGCTGACGATCTCTCAAAGTCCGAAGTATAGTCCTCAAGTGCTGCTCATGCTCATCTTTACTCCTCGAGTATATCAGAATGTCATCAATGAAGACTATCATGAACATATACAAGTACGGGCTAAGCACCTTATGCATCAAGTCCATGAAAGTTGCGGGGGCATTAGTCAATCTAAAAGACATCACCAGGAACTCATAATGGCCATAACATGTCTGGAATGCTATCTTAGGGATGTCCTCTTCCCTAATCCTCAACTGATGGTAGCCGGACCTCAAATCTATCTTCGAAAACACAGATGAACCCTGAAGCTGATTAATTAAGTCATCAATCCTTGGCATCGGATACCTATTCTTCACTGTCACCTTATTCAGCTGTTGATAATAAATACACATCCGCATTAACCCATCCTTCTTCTTCACGAAGAGAACAAGAGAACCCCAAGGAGACACACTCAGTCTAATGAACCCCTTACCTAATAAATCCTGGAGCTACTCCTTAAGCTCCCTCAACTCAGTAGGAGCCATACGGTAAGGAGAAATAGAGATGGGCCTGGTGTCCAGCTCTAACTCAATGGTGAAGTCAATATCTCTCTTAGGTGGAAGGCATGGCAGGTAGGTAGGAAACACATCTAGGAAGTCTCTGACCACATGGACAGACTCAGGAGATGAAGGGTCAGCACTAGTATCTCGGACATATGCTAGATAAGCTAAACACCCATGGGAAATCAACTTTCTAGCTTGAAGATAAGTGATGATCCCAGATGGGGCATGGTTGACAGAACCCTGCCATATAACCGAGGATACACTGGGCACAGCTATAGTAATGGTCTTAGCATAACAATCCAAAACCATGCGATAAGGGGATAACCAGTCCATGCCTAGTGTCATATCAAAATCAAACATATCAAGGATTATCATATCACCCTAAGTCTCCAAATTACCAACAAATATCAAGCAAGATCTCACAATCCGATCCACTTGTAAAGAATCTCCTACTGGTGTCAAAACAGAAACATGCACAGATAACGGTTCACTAGACAACCCCAAACAAGGAAGAAAGTAGGCAGATACATAAGAACATGTAGATCCAGGATCAAATAAAGCCATACCAGACTTATGGCACACAAAAATCATACATGTAATCACAGCATCTGAAGCCTCTACCTCCGATCTCCCAGGGACCGCATAAAACTGACGATGACCTCCACCTGCCCGACCGCCATCCCTACCACCTGCTCTGCCATGTGGAGCACAACATCTACCCTGACCACCACCTCCTCTAGCCAGTGGCTAAACTGAGCGAATAGGCTGACCCAGCAGAGAGGCTAGCTGAACTGCACCCTACTAGGGGCAATCTCTAGTAAAATGATCAATAATACCACAGGTGAAACAAGCCCTTGACGACCTACTCGGTCGGGATGAACTAGCAGAACCTGTATGGACACCATGGCCTGATGCCCCAGAAGCTGCACCCCTCCAAGACTGACCGTTGTAGCCCTAATAGATACTCTGACCCTGCTCAAACTGACTGCCACTGGAAGTCTGAAGTGAAGCCTGAACCAGTCAGCTGGACTGACCCTGGTGCTGCTGTGGCTGATAACCCCGACCCAGCTAGCCTGAACCTCTACCACCATGTCTGGAACCACCGTAGCCACCCTGATGTTGGGCCTTTTATCTATGTCCCTGGTGTCATAACAATGTGAATCCTCTACAGTACGGGCATAGTCCACAATAGCCTAGAATGATCGACCATTAGCAACCAATATCTCTGCAGGCTCTCTAAACTCTCTTTGTAGCCCCCAAACAAATCTACGGACCCTGTCAGACTCAGTATGCATAGTCATGGCCCCAAATGGAGCACAAATAGGAATGGGTCTCATACTCCGAGACGGTCATAGTATCCTGAGCAAGTCTAGTGAACTCCTCTCTCCGACGCTCCCGGTCGCTCTATGGTAAGAACTTGGCCATAAAGGCTTCATAAAACTCGGATCAAGCCAAAGGAGGTGACGACGATGGTTTGCAAGCAACCTGGTCCCTCCACCATAACTTTGATGGGCCCTCCAGCCAATATATAGTATAACCAACCCCGTGAGTCTCCAATAACCCCAAATGATGCAATATCTCCTCACATGTAGTAACAAAATCATGTGGGTCATGTACAAAAGTGCCAACAAACTATGGAGGTGCCAATCTCAAGAATCTACCCAACGCTTTCTGCTCTATCTCTGTCATAACCGGGCAGGGAGCAAGAGGCTATGCAACTAAGGTAACCAAAATAACCTCAGCACAGGAAGCCACAGTGGCAGGTTGCTCTCCTAAACTCGGTGCACCCAGGGTTACCCCCTGAGCGGATGTCTGCGCTACCTCAAAAGGTCTCTCTCCAATCATACCTAAAAGCTGAACAAGTAAACCCCAAATATCTGAAGACTGAGCTGGTACTGAAGCTGGCACAAAAACTAGTGCGGGAACTGGTGGTGCCTGGGTTGCCCCCGGGTCCACATGTTGTGGCTCAGGAACAAACTCTGGATCATAATCAAGCTCGGGCTCTATCTCAACTCTAGAAGCTCTAGCTGGTGCTGCTGCTCTTGGATGACCTCTAGCTCTACCTTTGCGACCACCCCAGCCCCTAGCTGGAGTCGAAGGCACAAGGGCAGAAGGCTCTCTTCCGCCAGAAGCCGAAGACCTCGTATGAACCATCAGCGAAAGAGTGAACCAAAACAAGTGAGATTTCCAGAAACTTTCAAGGATACTACGTACAAGATAGAAGCAAGAAAAGTCAATTTTTCCTAAGATGTCACTATAGCCTCCCAAAGATTGAGTAAGGACCTCTTCGCCCTGATCCGCAAGACTCTACTAGACATTGGATCCAATACCGATGATACTGGGGAACCTAGGGCTCTGATACCAAGCTATCACGACCCCATTCCTCGGTCATGATGGCACCTACAATGCCACAATAGGCAAACCAATCCCCGTAGCCCGGAACAATTTGTAATTTGCTACTATCTAACAATTTAAGCGGAAGAACAGTTTAATAAGCAGAAGCAAGGGAGCAAGATAAAGAAAATAGATAACATGAACATATACATACATATGCAGAAGCTAAACCAAACCCAAAACCTGGTATCATAGTATAAAGCCAGATCTATATATAAAGAGTACGAAAGGATCCAAAATAATATATACACAAATGTCTTCGAGTAGTAATAGAGTACATAAAGAAAAAGAAAAACTAAAAACTAGATCCGGTAGCCAAGAGCTCACCCTCAGTTCGGGATGGTCCAAAATATCCAAGCATGAGATTCTGATGAACTAGCATTGATGGCTAACACTAGGATCTGCACCAGAAGATGCAGAGTGTAGTATGAGCACCAAATGTGAAGCATAAGGTACCCAGTAGGTATCATAGGCCGATTGGGCACATATAAGATTAAAGCGTAGTAACAAACAGAATAGAAACAAGTAGTCACAGGAATCTACAAAAAGGCACACAGGAACTAGCCCAAAGGTAAGACAACAGAAACAACATACAAGGCTAGCAAGTAGAATATATACACAACATGCACAGGTGAAGTAGGAAGCGACGCACCTAGGGTCCTTGTAATAACAGTATATACATAATAAGTTTTTAGAAGTGGACGATATACCGGTAACTTCAAGTACAAGGGGAGGGAGGAGAGGAACAGGGATAGGCATTCTAGGAAAACAAGAATTAATAACCAAACTAATCATACCAATCTCAAGTGAAAACTAAAAATCTCATAGTATCCAATATCATAAATATAACCATAACAGGGGATAATACCATGATAAAGTATCAGAAGTCTACCTACAGTCCCCCGGCCACCCATACAACCGAGGAATGCAAACAAGTGAAAACAAACCCTCCAGCGGCCCATACAATTAGAGCGTACACACAACAAATAGCAGACAAGGGTGGAGCCTCAAACAATGAATGATATGATGCATGATAAACTTTGGGTGCAATAGAAACTCTGTATGTACCTCCTCTTATGCCGAATGGGCCCAGCAGGTAAGTTCCATGGAAGGACACCTCCTATATACCTCTACTCTGCGGTATACCCTTTCTCTGGCACACGAAACTCCAGGACCCTGATTTGGAACAACAAGGTCCATGGTGGTCCCAAACCCCATACTAAAACTCAGTATCAAAAAATATCGCTCGGAGTAAGTCCAAATTCAAGCTGAAGACTCAAATCTCAAGTATGCATGCCCAAAATATGTCCAGGTCTAAAATAGTGAAAAAATGTCTCAAAAACCCCACCAAAGGTGCCCGGGCATAACCAGGTCTAAAACAGTGGTAAAATATCTCTGTTTCTCGGTCTAACAGAGACTAATGACATCTCAAATAAGTAAGAAAACTCAACTAGCACTCTAGCCCTGCCGAGTCTAGTATTAATGGTAAAACTAGTGATAGAAAAGATAATTTAACTCTCTTTTACCCCAAGAAGATCCACAAATCAATTTCAAATCATTTCCAAGTCATTTCCATCAAAAACGAGCCCCCAGGGCCATGCAAAGTTTAGAAAATCAGTACCAATAAACAAACTGTTTGACGATGGAGGTCAAGGGTGACCTGCACCAGCAACAACAAAACCATCAAACTCTTAAGGCTAAAACTCCTAAGGATATTGGTTGATTATTAGTTTTGAGGGTTTAATTCATTCATAGTTCATTGTTCTTACTTTCATCTTCATCAATTCAAGATTGCGGATTTCTTTAACTCTTATTGTAAGTGCATGATCATGATCACACAAATAATTCTTGATTGTTTACTTATGAGCATGAGTAACTAAGTCCACAACTAGGGTTGTGGGAACCATTAAGGATTAACAAAGTAGGCAAAGTACTTAGGTAATCTAGGAAGGTGTTTATGCATGTATTGTTCTTCTCTTCGCTTTGATTGCTTTTTAATGGTGTACAATGTTAGAAATCGCCTTATCCTTACTTGACAGACCAAGGAGGTAACAGATGGGAAAAGGGTTGTAAACAATGAGATTTAAGGCTATCAACCCTCCCTCATCTATTATCTTGACCTTGTCCGGGAATAGCTAATCTGGGGTCAAGGGTAAGGGTTAGTAAAGCGACACTCACGGTCGGACCAAGGCGTGTGGTGAAATTCACCTAGTTGCCGGACCAAGGAATTAGGTGAACCTAACTTACTGATTCTGCATGCTAAGCACTAAACTAGTTAACCAAGTACAAAAGCCTTACTAAGTTATGATATCATGGGGAACACGACCCTAGTCACTTCTCTTATTGATAGCAACTGTTAAAATTGATCTCTGGTACTTGTTACTAATTCACATTATGATCTTTACTTGTTACTTTAAAACCCCCCCTTTGCGGGAAATAATTGACTAAAAGCTTGAAGTAAACACTAATCGACCATAGTCCTTCCATATTCCCTGTGGGATCGACCCCAACCTTTAGTTGGGTTCTATATTTGAATAGCGACTGCTTGCGCTTCTTTTAGAGGTGTAATTTGGGTGCATCAAATTTTTGCACTGTTGCTAGGAAATTTGGCTTAGGACTAAGAGAGATTGTGTTTATTTCACTTATAGTCCTTATTTCCTGATTTTACTTTTTCTATTATTTTTGTTTTGATCACAGGTTGCACACTTGTACATGCCAAGCATAAGGAGTCAAGGAAATCCCTTGATCCCTTACGATCCGAAGCTCCCCAAAACATTACGAAACATGTCTAAGGATGGTGATCATGAAACTCAAGAGCAGATTACAACTTGGTTACTAGCTGAGGCCGAGAAAAAGAAAAGGGAAGAAGCAGCATCCCAAAAAGAAAAGCGAAGATGCCCTTGCTACTGAAGATGAGAAAATTGCACAAGATCATATAGCTGGAAATGCTGCAGCTAAGCGAGCAAGACATGGAAGGCAACAAGGGGTCCGGGATGAGGCAGTACCTCATCGCGCCCCATATAATAGGGGTCAACAAATGCGGCAGCAAAGGCAGGATCCTTTGTATTATGATGTAGATGATTATGATGAGGAGGAATATTGCTCCACTCGGCCCATAGTGCTACCACCATTGGCTGACGGGACAAAGTTTGACATTACTAGTGCCATGATTCAACTGTTGACCATAAAAGGACTCTATTCAAGAAAGCCCACTAAAGATGAAATTCTACATGTGAATAACTTTGTGAGCGTCAACAAATCGTATAACATGCCAGGAGTGGGTCAAGAGGCTATTAGACTGAGGACGTTCCTATTTTCATTAACGGATGAAGCAACTGCATGGCTCTCAGAACTGTCTGATAGTTCTATATACTCGTGGTATGAGCTAAAGAATGAGTTTTTGGAGCAATTCTTTCCTCCATCAAGGATGTTGCAGCTGAAGCAGGAGATATATATTTTCAGGCAGCTACCTACAAAACCTCTATATGAAGCATGGCTGAGGTTCAAAAAGAAGATGAAGCAAGTTCTGAGACACGGAATCCCTCCCAGGCATATGATGGATATATTCTATAAGGCCCTGAATGCAAATACTAAAGCTGTAGCTGATACTGTGACTGGAGGTGCATTCATCGAAAACACATACCCTGAAGCTGCAGAGAGTTTGGATAGGGTAGCAAAGACAAATCGAGCATGGCATATGAGAGATGCGGAAATGTTAGTAGGTACTTATGCAGTTGGAAAGTCCATGGATCCTAATGATATAGAAGACATTAAGAAGACACAGGCTGAGATGAACACGACACTTGGGTTGCTGGCAAAAAAATTCCTGGCAGAGGGAGTAGAAAAAGTTAAAGCGGTAGGTTCTCAAGGCAGAGCACCAAGGTCAGACGGGTACTCATCTGAAGAAGAAATTGGTTATCTGAATGATCAAGGGGCGGGTTTTCAGGCCTCTAGCCAAGGAAATCAAGGTCGGAACAGAGATAGGGATGACTACTACAATCGGTACGGTTACAGAGATAGAGCAGATGGTGACTGGCAGAAGAAGGATGGGTACAAGAATGATAGAAGTAATATCTATGTTCCGCTTGACAATTGCGAAGAGCGGGCTGGACAACCCACCATGAGAGAGATGATCAATAAAGTTTTCTGAAAGGTTGACTCCACGGATACGAGAATGAAGGAGATAAAAGATGAACTTTCAAGTATTAATCAGAAGGTAGAGTCCCATGCTGTTTCCATCAAACAACTTGAGACACAGATGCATCAGTTGTCAACCAACCAGAATCCATGCCAAAAAGGTACCCTCCCAAGTGACACGGTTCAGAATCCAAAAAATGATTGACATGTTATGGCGGTGACCACTCATAGCGGAAAGAAAACTATTGATCCTCATATTCCTATTATTGTTGATGAGCTAGCCGAAGATGAGAAGGATGATGCAAAGATTATAGCCAATTCGGAAGAGAAAGCTTATTATGAAGGGTCACCTGAGAGACCATCTGCCGAGTCAAAGACGAAAAGCAAAGAAGTTGCAACGTTCCTGAAACCCATGCCATTGCTCCTCCACCTTATCCCCAGAGATTGAAGAAGAAGTTTGAGGATGGAAAATTCCAAAAGTTTATCTCGATGGTGAAGCAGTTATCAGTAAATATTCCTTTGGTCGAAGCATTGGAACAAATGCCTGGTTATACAAAATTTATGAAGGATCTGGTGATGAGGAAGAGAATGGTTAGCTTTGATCTAGTAAATAACTTGTACCACTGCAGTGCAATAGCATCCCGTTCTATGGTACAGAAGAAGGAAGATCCTGGAGCCTTCACCATCCCATGCACTATTGGAGCATTCTATTTTGCCAAAGCTTTGTGTGATCTGGGTGCTAGTATAAATCTGATGCCACTTGTAGTTTATAATCAGTTAGGCTTGGGAGCCCCCTCTCTGACTACAATACGGATACTTATGGCTGACCAGACGGTGAAGAAGCCTATGGGAATTCTATATGACGTGTTGGTAAAGGTTGACACTTTTATCTTTCCTACAGATTTTGTTATCCTAGAATGCGAGGTTGACTTTGAGGTACCCATTATCTTAGGGCAACAATTCTTGGCTACTGGGCATGCTTAGGTTGATTTGGAGATGAGTCAAATGAAATTCAGGCTAAATGATGAAGAGGTGACCTTCAATGTGTGCAAGTCGATGAAACACCATGATGATATTAGAGTGGTGTCAGTGATTGATATAGTTGATGAGGACCAACTGGTTGTACCTATTGAGGAGAGACATGGTGTAAAAGCCCTTGCAACAGTCATCATGAATTTTGAGAGTGACGACATTGATGAATATGACAAGATGGTTGTAGCACTTACAGGTTTGGGATCTTACACTTATGCACCAAAGAAGCTGGATTTTGATTTGAAGAATAGGATGACACCACCGGCTCTTCCATCCATTGAGGAGCCGCCAGTCTTCGAGCTCAAAGCACTGCCAGCTCATATTCGGTATGTTTTTTTGGGAGATAATGAGACTTTTACGGTAATTATTTCTGCAGATTTAGGTGAAGCGCATATTGAGGCTCTGGTTGCAGTATTGAGAAAGTTTAAGAGAGCTATTGGGTGGACCATCACAGACATTATTGGGATTCTGCCTGGAAATCTTTACTCACAAAATCCAGCTCGAGCGTGATTGTGTTCCATCTATTGAGCATCAGTGTAGGTTGAATCAGCCTATGGAAGAAGTTGTCAAGAAAGATATCATAAACTGGCTGGACGCAGGTGTGGTTTACCCGATTTTTGACTGCAAGTGGGTGAGCCCGGTTCAGTGCATACCAAATAAAGGAGGGATTACTATTGTTCCTAATGCTAAGAATGAGATGATTTTGATTAGGCCAGTGATAGGATAGCTCATATGCATGGATTACAAAAAGTTGAATGCGTGGATCGAGAAGGACCATTTTCTAATGCCATTCATGGATCATATGCTAGACCATCTTGCAGGTAGAGGTTGGTACTATTTTCTTAATGGTTATTCGGGGTATAATCAGATCTCTATTGCCCCCGAATACCAAGAGAAAACCACATTCACATGCCCGTATGGGACATTTTCCTTCAAGAGGATGTCGTTCGGTCTTTGCAATACGCCAGCAACTTTTCAGCGATGTATGATGTCTATATTTTTAGATATGGTAGAGGACACTATAGAGGTCATTATGGATGAATTTTTGGTGGTAGGTTACTCATTTGAAGATTGTCTAGATCATCTGGGCTATGTGTTGAAATGGTGTGAAGAGTGTAACCTAGTGCTGAATTGGGAAAAGTGTCACTTCATGGTCAAAGAAGGCATCGTACTTGGTTACTGAATTTTTAAGAAGGGCATAGAAGTTGATAGAGCAAAGATTGAGGTGATTGAAAAATTGCCCCCACTAGTTTTTGTGAAAAGTATCCGGAGTTTCTTGGGCCATGCAGGGTTTTATCGGCGATTTATCAAGGACTTCTCCAAAATTGCAAATCCGTTGTGCAAGTTGTTGGAGAAAGAGGTAAAATTTGTATTCGATGATGCTTGTCTCAAGGAATTTGAGTGCCTCAAAGAGAAGTTGGTTACAACTCCTATTATTATTACTCCTGATTGGTCGCAACCGTTTGAAGTTATGTGTGATGCTAGTGGGGTGCCGCTAGGAGCATTCCTAGGCCAAAGGCGCAAGAAGATTCTTCATCCAATTTAATACGCTAGCAAGACACTTAACCCAGGTCAGAAGAACTATACAATGACTGAACAGGAACTCTTTACTGTGGTCTTTGCCTTTGAGAAATTCAGATCTTATTTTCTTGACACCAAGGTATTGGTGCATACTGACCATTCAGCTCTTCGCTATCTGATGGCACAAAAGGATGCTAAACCAAGGTTGATTAGATGGGTGTTGCTGCTTCAGGAGTTTGACTTTGAAGTTAAGGACTGCAAGGGTACTGAAAATCAGGTGGCAGATCATTTGTCTAGGTTGGAAGAAGAAGCTATGTTGAAGATGAATGATGAGTTCGAGATTGATGAATGGTTTCCTGACAAACAGGTATTGGCTGCTTCTCAGGACTTGATCCCATGGTTCGCGGACATTGCCAACTACTTGGCAAGTGATTTAGTGCCTGATGATATGTCCGTTCACCAAATGAGAAAGTTCATTCTTATTCCTTATGATAGTGCCTGAAATATTTTTGGGAAGAGCCATTCTTGTTCCGTGTGTGTGCGGATACTATGATCCAAAGATGTGTGCTGGAAGCTAAGATGATGGAGATATTGGAAGTATGCCATTCCTCCCTTTTGGTAGGTCATCATAGTGGTATCCAGACTGCCCATAAGATATTGCAATGAGGTTATTAATGGGCGACTATTCATAAAGATGCCCATGAGTTTGCTAAGGCATGCAACATATGTCAAAGGGAAGGAGGCATATCAAGGAGACATAAGTTTCCTATGAACCCCATTCTTGTGATTGAGCTGTTCGATGTATGGGGCATTGACTTTATGGGTCTATTCGTGCTGTCTAATGGGAACCCATATATATTGGTGACCGTTAACTATGTGTCTACGTGGGTGGAAGCGGTTGCGCTTCCAAGCAATGAAGGTAAATATGTCACAGCATTCTTGAAAAAGAACATCTTCTCCAGATTCGGTATGCCAAGGGTCATTATTAGTGATGGAGACTCTCACTTTTGCAACAAGTTGTTTCGTGCTTTGCTTGAGAAATATGGAGTGAAACATAGAGTTGCAACCCCTTATCATCCTCAGACTAGTGGGCAAGTGGAGGTCTCCAATAGAGAAATCAAGTCAATCCTGTCCAAGACCGTTAATGCAAATAGAAAGGATTGGTCGCGGAAGCTTGATGATGCAGTGTGGGCAGACCGGACTGCGTACAAGACTCCAATAGGCATGTCTCCATACCAGCTTGTGTTTAATAAGGTGTGCCATCTTCCGGTTGAACTAGAGCACAAGGCCATGTGGGCTTTAAAGAAGCTAAACTTGGATTGGGGTGCAACATCATTGCAAAGTCTAGGGCAGCTGAATAAGTTGGATGAGTTCCGACTGAATGCATACGAAAGTTCAGCTCTGTACAAGGAGAGAATGAAGCTGTACCATGACCGGAAGATAGAGAAGAGAGATTTTCAGCCAGGTGACTTGGCACTACTTTTCAATTCTATACTTTGCTTGTTTCCTGGAAAGTTGAAGTCCAAGTGGATTGGACCCTTCAAGTTGGTGCAAGTTTTCCCTCACGGGGCTATTGAACTTGAAAACCTTGATGGAAAGAGATTCAAAGCAAACAGGCAACGGATAAAAGCTTATTTCGGCACAGCAGAGGAGATCAAGACTATTGAGGGTTGGAGCATAGATGAGTTTGTCCCACCCAAGGAGCTTGATGAAGTCTGAGTAATTAAGCAGCCTGCGTCGTGCCGTGATGTTAAATTAGGGGATGCATGGAAGGCAATCCATGATTTTGTAATTTACTTTATGTTAGTTGTAGTGGAAAAACTAGGGAGTGTTTTTGTGAAGTCTGAGTAACCAAAAGACTTGCGTCATGCCGCGACGTTAAATCAAGCGTTGCTTGGGAGGCAACCCAAGGCTAATGTTTGCTATATGTGAAGAAACAAGTTGAAGAAAAGTGCTGGAGAAAATCAAACTCAGATGTTAATGGCCAAGTGCAAAACAGCTTTCACGAACTGGTTCCACGAGTCGTAAACACAATCACGAATCTTGATTGCCAGTCGTGGAAATCAGAGGAAATTTAGTGGCAGGACTTGTTCCACGAGACCATTCTACGAGTCATGGTTAGTTCCAAGGTTTGTGAACAGGACTTGTAGAACCCAGGTAAGTTTTGATTTTTTTTAACTGTTCACTCGCTTCACCCGACCCAACCCGTGACCTAAATCGTTTAAAACACCCAAAAATTAAATGTTTCCCCCATTTTATTCAACCAAACCGACATCAAATCCCTCCTATTTCCATTCCAACACCAAATCACACCAAATTCGCCATTCAAATCCTGAAAATTCCACAAAATCACTCTCAACTTCTTTCCCCAACAAGTCGGTGCTGGTGTTTCTTCACCAAGAGGGTTTGTGAACTACATAGGTGGTCGTGGGTCGAGGTCGTTGCTCTAAATCTTTAGCAACTAGTCCCATTCCTCCCAAATTTCAAAGGTACTATGAGGTCGAAGAAGACAAAGGCATTCAAGGTGGCGGCTCGTAAATTCCAATCTAGACTCCAAGACGAACCGGATGAGCCCGCCACACATAAACCTGAGGCAAGCAGATCAAAAGAAATATATGAGATCCAGTCTGACCCAGATGTGGAGAAATGGACCACTAGCTGTGGGGCCCAAACACAGGCAGCTGAAGAGGCCACACTTTAGCTAGCCATCACCACCGTACCACCAACAGCGACCACTCCTCCCCAGTATGAAGAGGGAGAGGGTTCGTTCGAAGAGGGTGATGGCAGCCGGGAGAGCAACACAGGGGCCAATACTGATGACAAAAATGCATTTGATGATGGTGAGTTAGTGTCCGGTGATAAGATCTCTTCTGACCCGGCCGTCCCAGTAGCTGCACGACCCATACAGGTAGACGTTGATAGAGCAAATAGACCAGAAGAACATGCTAATCTGAGATGGTGTTTTCGAGAGATGCAGACCATATATAGACAAGGAATTGCTCAATATGACAAGGGCCTTCCCAAAAGGGGTATCTTCGAGGAGCCACGGATCCGGATTGAGGGCTTAGCATTCGTCCCCGCTATTAAGGCCATGTTAAATTACTACTGGTGCGGTTGGATGGCTGAGCCCCCAGGTAGCTATTGTCCCGAGATAGTTCGAGAGTTTTATGCATCCTATAAGGCCAAAGCCACTCAATTACTTGGACCGAGACAATGATATCAGGATCTACCTCTACTCACCAGTACTTTAGTATGGTTTGCACCTGCGGACATCTCTGAGCGGACTATCTAGCGGTTCTTGTTTGGACGAGAGCATGAGCTGCAAGTTGACACAACAGAGTTTGACAGTAAGATGAAGATTGTCTGAGATAATTCAAGAATGGGAGACCCAGTTCAGCGGGCAGATTTGTTGAGATAGGCTGCAGGTTACATAGATGAGAATGGTGAAGAGGCAGAATGGGTTCTCGGTGGTGACATAAAGAGGGCAACATTGAATTTTGCCAGAAAGTTCTATTGGGACATTGTCCGAACTTGCATCTATCCGACTAATATGGAAAATTACCTGACACCTGACCGTGCAGTATTAGTGACGAGCATCATGGAAGGGTATGAGATTAATTTGCCACGTTGCATACTGGAGGAGATACATGAGCGGCCATTTAGACTACACAGTAGTATACCCTTCCCCTATTTGATTCAACATCTATGCATGGAGTCGGTAGTCCCGCAGATGCTCGACATTGACCAAACTAAGTAGGTGACTCGCATTCAGGATGTTGGGTTGATTAGAGATGTGACTAACCCGGTTGAATACCGACGAGCTTCATCATCTATTTTGGCTAGAACTTTGCGAGTTGAAGGGTCCTCCTCTGTATGAGACCCACTTGATAAGCATGACACTGGGGTAAGTGTAGCGGCAGAGGGTACCACAACCACAACTCCATCTTCATAACCTTCGACCGCTCACCCATTATCAGACATCCCTATCGCGCCTCCGTGCCCAGCTTCTTCAGGTAGGGTTACTATTTATGCCAAGTTTCTCCAGAAGCTCATTTCTCGCCAGGCTGAGATGCAGAAACATGTGAATGACTTGTTGGACTAGCTCCAACCATGGGTAAGATCCACTGTAGCGGCCACAGAAGAGAGGCTGAAAGCTGAGATCGACTGGGTTTCACGAGAAATGGCGGCACAGGTTGACGCTTTTGAGGGCTGAGTGAATACTTGGCTACAGTCTATACAGAGCCCAAACTTGGGTGATATTCAAGATGAGTTAGCCCGCCTCCGAGAGGATATTAGAGCGGTGGACACCATTCAAACTCCGGCTATGTGATCCTTTTCTATTGAGGTTCTAGCGCCCACACGCCGTGTAGTTAATTTATTTGCTGAGGCAGCGTCGGCACCCAAAGGTGAGAGAGCCAAGAGAGTGCATTATGAGAGCACCCCTGGGGTTGCAGAGGACCCTAAGAGATTTAAGAGAGATATTGCTATGGCCACATGGCTCTCCTTGGATGATATACATCTCCGTGAGGAGACAGAGCGACAGAGGAATAGGGGTGCATCATCTAGTTCAGCTCCCGGAGGTGGAGGAGTCGCACCCTCTATTATTGGGAGTCCAGATTTGGTTGCTATTGAGAGGGAATCTACTAATGTCCCTTATATCATTGAGACATTGAGCGCGATGGCCACCACCGTCGCCACTGACACTGCAATGGGTGCCACATCATCGGCCCCGCATACTTCATCGGACGCCGGCGCTTAGGCGCCACAGGTATGTTCTTGCCTCCCTATGATTCTACTTTTCTTGATGCATTGAGGACAATGCACATTACGTTTTAGTGGGGTGGGGGCAGCTGTTGTTCGTATTTTGATGGGTCTTTTGGCAAAGTCTGAGTAGCCAAAAGACCCACGCCATGCCGTGATGTTAAATCAGGTGCTACATCGGAGGCAACCCATGAGGGTATTCAAAAGGTACCCGAGTCCTTAGGGTTTTCTTGCCTGTGTTATTTCCCTAAGGATTGTTATTTCATTTGAACTAGCACATTTAGTATAGGTTGTATGTAGTATAAGAAGAAAAGGAACTTTGGCAGTCTGTGATATGATTTTTGGAACTGGATTTTTGAATGGAGAACCCTTCCAAATTTTATGTGACATGGTAGTATCTGTTCTTGATAGACTAACCGTTATGGATCTGTGCATGACAGTGTAATGTAATCAACTTGATGAATGGCTTAATCTAGAGCATGAACCTGATAGTTAGCGTGTAAATGTTTGACTCATTGCCATGAGTGTGTGAGCTTATTTTGATGTGTTCTTGCATTGTGTTACAATCTAGAACTTGCCCGGTTTGTCTTGCTTAGGTTCTAGGATGGTTGGTGATGTGCCGCCATTTTACGGCACTTTTGACTCCTTTTAACTAAGAACAATCGTACGTTTTCAAGCAACCATCGTCGTTTTGATGTGTTTATGTTGGATTTTCAGGAAATAGGGACAAACATGGAAACAGAAGGAAATACGAACAAAAACAGCATTCTGGATAAGAGTGACGGTTCAGGCGACGGTCCGTCAAGTGGGTGACGGTCCGTCACCCAAACCATCACCCTGAGGCAGCCTACTGCCTAGTGACGATGGCTCAGGCGATGGTCTGTCAAGCCAGTGACGGTCCGTCAGCCTGGCCGTCACACTTAGGCAGTCCGTTACGCGGAATCCGAGCATTTTTGGGACTTTGTTTCCTAGACTTCTATAAATACCCTATGTTAGGTTTATTTTACAGGTCAAGCTTTTTACATACATTACCCAATAAATTTAGGAGTTTTAAGTTGAGTTTTGAGAGATGAAAACACGCAATACACGTTTTCTTCCTCCTCAATCTTGTTCTTGAATCATTCTTGGGATCTTGGTTTTTCTTGTTCTTGGAGTATTGAAGATTGTTTTCACTATATTGTAAGAAGTTCTTCTCTTTATTTTGAATACAATTGTCTTCTCTTTTCTTTATAGCATGATTAACTAAACCTCCCACAACTAGGGTTGTGGGAGCCATGGCTAAAGTAGCGATATAGATTCCGGGTAGCGACGGGTTCAATATATATATGTTGTCACGTTGTTAATCATTCATTATTTAACGTTTTCTAGTGGTTGCAAACATTAGAACATGCCTAGGTTTAATTTGCTTGAGTAAAGAGATTAAAACCGGGAAACTTGATTAACGACGAGGATTCGAGACTACTAACTCTCGTCTTATGATTAATGCTGTAACTAGATTAATCTACTTGATGTTTAGGATTGAAATCTACAAGCACACCTTTTCAAGTTTGAGAGAACTGAAAAGTAAATTTGTCTATTTGGTTGAGAAACGTTTAGACGATACAATTAATTCAATCACATCGTGACACGCATCTAGAAAGAACCCGGTTAAGCTTAGGATCGACATCGTTACCAATGCCATGGTAAACACTTCCCTAGCTCATTCTCCTACTGATTATTTCTCATACATTATTGTTCGTTTTGTTTACACATTGTTCACACAAACCCCCCCCTTTATTTACCGGAAACTATTGACCATTAGTCACATACTTCACTAAAGGCTTAACTTTCACCATATTCTCTGTGGGATCGACCCCAACCTTTGTTGGGTTCTATATTTGACAACGATCGCTTACGCTTCTTAATTGGAGTGGTACTTTGAGCGTTATCAAATTTTGGCACCGTTGCCGGGGAATACGATTGTTTGTTAAGTCCGGTGTGTTTATTTGACTCTTAGTCATACTTTCCTGCTTTTACGTTTATTTGTTGTTTTTGTTTTTGACAGGGTACAGAGTTGTGCATGCCAAGTACCCGGCGCTCGGGTGAATCAACATTACCTTACGACCCCGAGCTTGCTAGAACATTAAGGCGGAATATGGCCGCACAATTAGAGGCAGCAAGGCTCGCTGCAGAACTGCAGGCCCAACAAAATCTGAATGCTGGTAGTCTGCAGGACGATGTTATGCTAAATGATGAGGATATCGACTTAGATGGAGTTGGTGCTATGGGCGCCATTGCTCTTCCACCGCTAGCGCCCGGAGCCAAGTTCAACATCACTAGCACGATGATCCAGCTGTTGAACTTGAGAGGAGTGTTCCGCGGTGCCGCTGGGGATGATCCAAACCAGCACCTGATGAATTTCGTGGGCATCTGCAAGTCATTTGAGTTGCCTGGAGTGAGTCAGAAAGCGATCATGCTCAGGTTGTTTCTATTGTCTCTGTCTGATGAGGCAGCATTGTGGTTGACAGAGCTGACCCCCGACTCTATCGCAACTTGGGGAGCGTTGAAAGGAGATTTCCTAGAAACGTTTTTTCCTCCCTCTAGGATGATACAGTTGAGGGATGAAATTAGCAATTTCAGACAACAACCTCACGAAGCATTGCACGAGACCTGGTTGAGATTTAAAAAGAAGATATCATAATGCCCTAACCATCAGTTGAACGATGAATTTTTGATGCAAACATTCTACAGGGCACTGAATTCGGCTACCAAGCCAACGTTGGACAACCCAGCAGGTGTAGCGTTTATGGGTCGCACTTTTGCTGATGCCACAACTATTTTGGACAGGCCCACCAAAACCAACAGGGCCTGGCATACACGGGATTCAGAGGTAGCAGCTAGCACTTATACAGTTGGTATGTCAGCTGAGCAGCGCAGAAAAGACGAGAAGCGCGACCAAGACATGGCGCATCTGAAAACGCAGCTGGACCTACTGACCAAGCACTTGTTCTCAGGAGGTATGGAGAAGGTAAAAGCTGTGGGTTCTCAAGGTAGAGCAGCAGAGTTGGAAACTGAGGAGGTAAATTACTTGGGGGGTTTCCAGGCCAATGGCCAAGGAAACCAAGGTCGGACCTATAAGAAGGACAACTACTATGAGAAAGCTGGCTACAATCGCGATCAAGGAAACTGGAGGAATAACACCGATAGAGGTGGGTTGTATGTTCCACCTGGTAATCGGGACAAAGCTAGCAACGAGGCAGGGACTTCCAAGCTAGAGAACATGATTGCGAAGATGCTGCTGAAGGTAGAATCGACTGACTCTGGGGTGAAGGAGATAAGGACTGAGTTATCGGCCATGAGTCAAATAGTGGAGGCGCATTCCACTTCGATTAAGCAATTGGAGCAGCAAGTGGGCTTAATCTCGGCATCTCTTAACCCAAGGAAGACAGGTACCTTGCCGAGTGACACGATTCAAAACCCGAGGAATGACGCGAGTTGTATGGCGATCACCACAAGAAGCGGAAAAATATTACCGAAATTACATCCGGTAATTCATACTCAAGAGGGTGAGATCGTGGATGACAAGGAAGTCGAGGAAGCTACTCTAGAGCCCGTGGAGAAAAGCAAGGAAGCTGAAAAGCTTCCAATTATGATGCCTCGACCACCACCTCCTTTCCCACAACGCCTGAAGAAGAAAGCGGAAGATGGTAAGTTCCTGAATTTCCTGACCATGCTCAAGCAAATATCAATAAACATCCCATTGGTGGAAGCGCTTGAACAAATGCCCGGTTATGCC
>QJPP01005316.1:0-66782 GCA_003996215.1 Jaltomata sinuosa | reverse complement strand
AAATAGAAAGAGTCTACCTACAGTCCCTCGGCCGCCCATACAACCGAGGAACACAAACAAGTGAAACCAAACCCTCCGGCATCCCATACTACCGGAGCGTACAATCAGCAAACAACAAACAAGGGTGGAGCCTCAAACAATGAATGATATGATGCATGAAGATCTCAAGTGCCATGGTATCTCTGTATGTACCTCCTCCGGCGCCGATCCGGCCCAGCAGGGAGGTTCCATGGAAGGACACTGCCCGTATACCTCTACTCCACCGTATACCCCTCCTCCGGCACACGCAGCCCGTAGCCACCCCCCTGGGCCCGGATGGCAAAGTCCATGGAGGTCCCTGACCCCATACTAAAACTCAGTATCAAAACATGTCGTCCGGAAGCAAGTCCGATTTCAAGATAGAGACCCAGTCTCGAATATGCATGCCCAGACCCTGTCCAGGACTAAAATAGTAGGAAAATATCCCAAAAACCCCTCCAAGGGTGCCCGGGCATAACCGGGTCTAAACAGTAGAAAGTCATCTCAGGTGCTCGGTCCGACCGAGGCTAAAAATCATCTCAAGTAACAAGAAAACTCAACTAGCACCCCGGCCCTGTGGAGTCTAGCGTTAATCGTAAAACTGATGATTTAAAACATAATTTTACTTTCTTGCCCAAGAATATTCACAAGTTAAATCAAACCATTTCCAAATTATTTCCATCAAAAACGGCCCCCCCGGGCCATGCAAGGTTTAGAAAATGGTGCCAGTAGGCCCGAAGCCCAAACTGTAGTAAAACATGTATAAAACATCTTTATATGCATGAAAATGGTATGATCAAACACAATAGCTTCCCAGCAGCTCACAATCAACCTATCGACCCTGCACAGGCCCACAGCTACTCAGCAAGAATTACCAGCCTAGAAGGATAATTCTATGCCCGGGACTCGCGGACATTCCCAAAATCCCACCTTCTATGTTCTAGAGTCAACAAGGCCTCACAGGACCACAAGGGTAAATAAAATATATCGGCAAATACTACAAGCAACGGAGAAACAAAAGAAGGCGGACATGAATAAAGCGGTCGAGGTCTGTGGTACCAACCTAATAAACCAACCCAAGGATGCCCATTAATACAATTTCATCCTATATATGTGGAGTCTAGGGAAAATAAACCGTAACCTACCTGTCGTCCGACGACAAGCTTGAACCTCTCCGAGAAGCTTCAAAACTAGATAATGGATTTCCTATCGATAATTAATTACAACGTACAAATGTTTCCTTTACTGAAATTTGGTTTCACATCATATGAAACATACCGGAAGAAACTTACGTAGATAGTCCCTGATGACATAAATGAAGAAGAATAAAAAAACGAGAGGGGAAATGAAAGAATTTATAGACTTCTCCTATGAAATATGTGCAAAAACAATTTTCCAGCAATTTAGTGGTTCCTCCATTCATTAAAATAATCCCATACCTATCACTTAATTAATGAAATTTATATATACATAATCAATTAGTCATTTGATGACTTCTGTAAGGGACACCACGTGTAAATGTGGTGTCAACCCAATATTAATTTATCTCATTGCATATATATTCGGGTATTGCATAGGTTCGTGGTAAAATAAATATAACTTTTTAAATATACCATAACTAATAGAAAATTATTTTCAATAAAACCTACTATATTATAATAATAATTTCCAACATAAATAAATTTACTATCTCCGTTAAAATATTACAATATATACAAACCTTATAAAATAAATACATATACAATTATATCGTAACAAAAATATTTTTCATAAACCTTTAAAATATTTTGAAAAGGTAATAATAATATAATTTTCTACCACCTTCGACTTTTAAATTAAATATTTCCAAGTACGCACGATTTCGATACTCAAGAACTCTCTTGGAACCCTCCCTTATGTTTTCTCACTGTTTCAGAACTGAAATGGCATTTTAAAACGTGAAGTTGAGGCTTTAAATCGGTTTTGACCCAACCCGGTTCGCGACCGGGTTCGCAACCCATTTTCTGCCAGACAGTCCGCGGTAAAACAGTCATAACTTTTTACTCTGAGATCATTTGGACGTGAAGTTTTGTGCGTTGGAAACTAGACTCGTAGACCTTCGATTTGGTATTTCGGGGGACTTCTAACTCTTTATATATTGAGAGAAAAGCCCTGAGACATTTGACCCAAAGTTCAGAAAATTTATCAAAGAAACTTACGATCAAACAAATGGACCCGGCGCCGAAATACCGGTCCCGACAAGCCTTAAATGACTTGGGGCCACTACAAACAAGCTCTAACGGTTCAAGGAAAACGTATACGTGGAAATAACCGGAAGGGTCATTAAATAGGGTGATCATCAATTCACTTCTATTCTCGCTTATTTACATAAGTAACGTTGATCATAGGTGTGGAATGCTTGTCTCTTGATCACATCCAAATTTCCAATGATTTCGGGTATAACATCATCGGTTTGATCAACATTCAACTAATATATGCTTGGGGAGGTTACACTATCTCTAGCTTAGACCTTTAAATGGGAGATTCCTACGATAAAAGCTATTTCTAGCCTCAAATCTAGATGGATTCCCAAGTACCCACTTGCAATTTCACATCCACAACCATGAAATTCTCTTTCAAGCAATCACATAGTCAAGTAATGTAAATTAATGTTTGCAACCACCAATTTAAGGATTAAAATATGGTGAAATTACTAAACCTATGTCAAATAAGCAATTATAATGATGAATTAACAACACCCACACGCATTAGCTAAACACCCATCATCAATACACCCCTAAAAAAGAAAATTTAGCCACTCATAGTAAGAGAAGAAGAGATACCATCTAGATAAGTCAAAATCCCTTTCAATATAGTTGAATCTCAAGTTCTAGAATCAATTTAGGCACACAAATTGTTAACCAAGAGATTTGGATTGAAACTCTCCTCTCAATGGAGGTGAAAAAATTGTTTACAAAGCAAAAACTGTCTCTCAAAATTAGGTCAGAAGTATTGTATATATAAAATAAGCCTAAAATGGCCTTTTATATGTTCCCAATTTGTCACATAAAATTAGGACAAAATTGCCCTCCAAAAGGTGTGTGACGCGACGTGCGGTTCGCACGTTGTGATGTGCGCATCGCACACCTTCTTTAATTTAACCAGTGACTTCAGTTGCATTTGTGAGCTTCGTGCGGAGGTGGTGCATTTTGCACCATGGGATATGCGCGTCGCACAACGACTGCACTCCTTAGCAGAATCGTCAGAGACTTTTGCAGCTTCATGCGGAGGAGGTGTGAACCGCACCTTGGCTTGTACGTGTCGCACAGCCACTGCATCACAGGCCAGATTCTTCAGCTTTTCTCAACTCTTCACACTTAGCTCCTTTTTAGCTCTTTTTGGGTCCATATCTTTGTTTTTTATCTTTTATCAAAAGTACCTTCATAGACATCAATAAAGGCCATAAGAACCTAAAAATCTATTCAAAACATAGCAATAATTCATGGATATAGGCTCAATAAGTTGGTAGATTACTGACTTATCAGTGATCATTACCCATTAACTATAAACAATACCCAAGAACTCTAGAACCTTGAATTCATTTTTTCCCTAGATTCTACAATCCTAGGTTATCCCAAACCTTTCCCCAAGTCCACCCCTAGAAATTTTATAGTGTATAAAAGATATTACGGAGTTTGGGGAGTAGAATCCTTACCTTTAGGATGAAAAATGGTGGAAAACGGATAGAAATTGCCCAAAATTGCCCCCTTCTTCTCCCAAAATGTTTTGAAGAAAACTAAACTATTTTGGGGAAGTTTCTACATTAAGTCCTTTCGTGCTCTGCTATAGCGGTCTGCTCTGCTATAGCGGTCTGCTCTGCTATAGCGGTCTGCTCTGCTATAGCTGTCTGCTCTGCTATGGCGGAGGCTGACCGACATTGACTTTCGCTATAGCGGTATTTTCTCCTCTACAGCGGAGGTCGCTATGGTGGAGTGTTAACCGCTACGGTGGTTGACACGGGACAGAAAGTTATAAAGTCTCCAAAATTGGTCTATTTTATAACACACTTATTTTTCCAACGTCCCAAAATAATCCCTTCATATCAACCTCAATTCCGGAAATTCTACTTACCCGAATTCAATTCTGAAAAGTCCCCTCGACTCCTTTATGTCTAAGCTAAATGGAAAACTAGCTCAAATCAAGACATTTAACCCAATCCTTATTCGGATTACCCTAGACCATATCTCACTCTAAAACCGGCTGAGACTAGCCTAGCCCAGAATTTCAAACTCTCAAACCCAGAGTTTTCTAACTCTAATAATTGGCACAAATGGTTCACCCATAACGACAGAGCCGGTCGTCACAATAGATACGAATTTATCCATCATTCATTCCCGAATGATCAAACCCAAAAATATTGAAAGTAAAGAGCAAAAAGAGTAGTATTTGTATCTTTAAATATGTAAGGGTACTTGTCCCGTATGTCCTTATTGGTTTCCCAAGTGGCTTCCTAAATCAGACGATACTTCCATTGAACCTTTACCATACTGATCACCTTTATCCTCAATTTCCAGATATACCGATAAAGAATCAAAACCAGTTCCTCTTCATAGCGAAGATCCTTATTAAATATCACCTCATCAATTGATGATGTAGTCCATATCCCCATGGTATCGCTTCAGCATAGATACATAGAATACCAGATAGACACCCGACAGACTGGGCGGTAGTGCTAATTTGTAAGTCACTAGCCCTACGATCTCAAGAACTTCAAACGGTTTGATGAACCTAGGGCTGAGCTTGCCCTTCTTACCGAAAAGCATAGCTCCTTTCATTGGAGACACTTTCAACAATATGTGCTCACTAATTTGGAATTTCATGGCCCTTACCTTGCGATCCACATATTCCTTTTGTCTGCTTTGGGCAGCTAGCAACTTGGTTTGAATGCCTCTTACCTTTTCTTGTGCTTTTCTTACCAAGTCTACACCCAAAGGCTTTACATTGCCTTTCTCAAACCACCCTGTAGGTGACCTACAACTCCTCCCATACAGAGCCTCAAATGGTGTCATGTCGATACAGGAGTGGTAGCTATTGTTGTATGAGAACTCACACAATGATTGAAACTAGTCCCAATGACTCCCAAAGTCAACCACATATGCTCTCAGCATGTCCTCCAATACCTGAATCATCCTCTCCGACTGACCATCAGTCTGAGGATGGAAGGTTGTACTAAAGGTGAGTTGAGTGCCCACTCCTCATGCAACTTACCCCAAAACTTAGAGATAAACTGCGTACCCCTCTCTGAAATAATGGACAGTGGCAGCCCATGTAATCTCACAACCTCTTTCACATAGATCTTAGCTAATTGCTGCAAATTGTAATCCACCCTGACCGGAATGAAGTGAGCTGACTTGGTCAGCCTGTCAACAATGACCCACATAGAGTCATACTTCCCCAAAGTCTTGGGTAGACCCATCACAAAATCCATGGCTATCCGTTCCCACTTCCACTCTGGAATGGACATTCTTTGAAGTAGTCTTCCAGGCCTTGGGTGTTCATACTTGACCTACTGGAAATTATGACACTTGGACACAAAATTTGCTATGTACCTTTTTCTTTCCAGGCCACCAATAAAGTTGCCTCAAATTTCTATACATCTTGGTTATACCCGAATGAATTGAATACAGTGAATTATGAGCCTCTACCAACACCTTATGAATCATGTCATCAACCCGAGGAACACAAATCCTTCCTCTGAAATTTAACACACCACCAGCTACAATGTGGCATCCCCAAACTCTCCGAATATTGTCTTGCTCCGAAGCCTACTCAACTGTGAATCCTGAAACTATTTGGCCTTTATCTTATCTATGAAAGTGAATTTGACCTCAATACTGACCAATACCCCACCTTGTTCTGAAATACCCAAGTGCATGAACTTAGATACCAATGCTTGAATCTCCTTAGCAAGTGGTCGTTTGAACACCCCCAAATAAGCCAAACTGCCCATGCTATCTTTCGGCTCAATGCATCTGCCACCACATTAGTCTTACCCGGATGGTACTGAATGGTCACATCATAGTCTTTTAACAACTCCATCCACCTTCTCTGTCTCAGGTTCAAGTCTTTCTGAGTGAAGACATGTTGCAAACTGTGATGGTCGGTGAACACCTCACACTTGACACCATAAAGATAGTGTCTCCAAATTTTGAGCGCAAACACTACCGCTGCCAACTTCAAATCATGAATCAGATAGTTTCACTCATGCACCTTCAACTGCCTAGAAGCATAGGCTATCACATTCCTATCCTGCATCAACACAGCACCCAAACCAGAATGTGAAGCTTCACAATAAATAATAAAGTCCTTACCTTCAACCGGCAAAGACAAAATAAGAGTCGTGGTCAGAAATGTCTAGAGCTTTTGGAAGCTCTCCTCACACTTGTCAGACCACACAAATGGTACATCTTTCTAAGTCAGCCTTATCAAGTGGGTATCAATAGATGCAAAATCCTTGACGAACCTACGATAGTAGCCTATAAGTCCCATAAAACTTCTCACCTCAGTCACCGAGCTAGGTCGGACCCAACTCTTTACTGCCTCAATCTTCTGAGGATCTACCATCACCCTCTGTTCTGACACTACATGCTCCAAGAATGCGACCGAAGCCAACCAAAACTCACACTTGGGGAACTTCGCATAAAGCTTTTGACGTCTAAAAATATCCAACACTATACAGAGATGTTCAGCATGCTCCTCCCTACTCTTGGAGTAGATCAAAATATCATCAATAAAAATGATAACGAATGAATCCAAGTAAGGTTTAAACACCCTATTCATCAAACTCATGAATATTTCCGGTGCATTGGTCAATCTAAATGACATCACTAAGAACTCGTAATGTCCATACTGAGTCTAAAAAGCAGTCTTAGGAATTTCCTCAAGCCTATTCTTTAATTGATGATATCCCCTCAAGTTAATTTTTGAAAACACAGATGCACCCTGTAATTGGTCAAAAAGATCATCAATACGGGGTAAAAGGTACTTATTTTGGATGGTAATCTTGTTCAGCTGCCTATAATCTATGCACATCCCCATACTACCATCCTTCTTTTTCACAAACAAGACCGGAGCACCCCAAGGCGAAGCACTAGGACGGATAAATCCCTTATCTGGGAGTTCCTGAAGCTGAGACTTAAGCTCTCGTAACTTTGTCGGAGCCATACGATAAGGAGGGATAGAAATTGGGTGAGTGTCCGGCTCCAAGTTAATACAAAATTTGATATCCCTGTCTGGAGGCATACCAGGCAAATCTTCTGGAAACACCACATGAAACTCTGAAACAACTGGAACTGACTCAATAGATGGGGACTCCATACTATCATCTCGGAGATGAGCCAAAAAGGCTAGGTACCCATTCCCCACTAGCTTTCTATCCCCTACAAATGATATCACCTTGACCAGCTTGGCCCTGTACACTCCTTCCCAATCTAGCCTATCCTTACCCTGAATTTCTAGAGCCACAGATTTGGTGTTACAATTCAACACAGCATGATAAAGGGATAACCAGGTCATGCCCAAAATGACGTTGAAGTCTACCATATCTAGAATTACCAAGTCTACCTATGTATGCAACCCTACAAACACAACAGAACAATTACGATAAATATGAGTCACAATCACCGACTCTCCAATTGGGGTAGAAATATGGATAGGGAAATCAAGGATATCACAAGTCAAATCTAGACCCATAGAAAATTTTACACACATATAAATATGTAGAACCAGGGTCAAAAAGTACCGAAGCCATGCTATCGTAGACAAGAATAGTACATGTGATCCCTGCGTTTGATGCCTCAGCCATGGACCTTCCTGGAAACGCGTAACAGTGAGCCCGATCATTAATCCGAGCAACTTCCTTGGCTGGTTGCGCCACACCGCTACCCGCGATGTTATTTCCTCTGTCTCCTCGACCTCCCTGAAAGTTACCTTGCACATTCTGTGGATGACTTCTAGCATGACTACCTCTACCTATCGGGACTATAGCCTTGGACTGCTGCTGAACCTGATTACTAGTCTGCCTGTGAGGGCACTCCCTCTTAAATTGGCCCAGATCACCACAATGGAAACAACCACGATCAAGTGTAGGCCTGCTGGCAGATGTGTAAGAGGCTCCCTGGCCTCTAGGAGCTGAAAACTGCTGATTAGCTCCCAGATGACCACCTGTAGCAGCTGGTAGAGCTGACTGAATAGGACGGGATGAGTATATCTGTTGATTCTGTCCCCTGGAGTACGAACCACTATAATTTCCCTCATTCTGGGGCTTCTTATCTAACACTTTAGCCTGCCCCGCTTGTTTGACCCCTTTTAGTTTCTTTACATAATCATTCACTTGATTGAAGCCTTTCCCTGATGAAGTCATATGCACAGACAATACCTGAAGCTCAATATTCAAACCCTTCACAAACAATCGAACTCGCTCCTCCTCAAAACCCAACAACTGTGTAGCAAAATGAGACAAAGCGTAAAACTTAGCCTCATAAGCAAAGACTGACATGCTACCCTATTCCAAATTCAAGAACTCATCATTTTTCCTATCTCTCAGAGTGTGGGATACATACTTCTCTAAGAAGAGAGCGTGAAACTGCTCCCAAGTCAGTGGGAAAAAAACAGATGATCGACATTCCACATGAGATCTCCACCACTATTGGGCATCACCCTGCAACTGAAATGTGACGAACTCAACCCCATGTTGTTGCACAATGCCCAGCTTATGCAGCCTCTCATAGCAATCTAATATGAACTCATAAGCATCTTCCCTATCATTACCCTGAAACGTGGGAGGTTTCAGCTTGAGAAACTTGGTCAGCATCTCATGTTCACTTTTTGTCATTATAGGGTCTAGCATTGGCCTGAAGAAATCATCGGTGCCTGAATCTGCATCCATAATAGGAGCCGTAGTGACTGCTGGCTGAGTGCCCAGAGCCTGATTTGCAACACCCATGGGGGTGGCTCCAGCACCAACCAAACCACTCAAGAAGTTCCAATCCTGCTGAAATGCTTCAGGCGTCATAGAGGGAAGACCTGAACCTCCAGCCGGTGCTGCCTCCGCTTGCGCCCCATCATCCTCCACAACAACTCCCACATCTTTGACAACCTGTTCTTGAGGTGGGAGAGGGGTTGCTTCTCGCGCTCCTGCATCAACTTGAGCTCCACTCCTGGTGGGTGTGGCTCTACCTCGGCCTCTGCCCCTACCCCTGCCTCTACCTTTGATAGACGGGCCTGTTGCTGGGACCGCTGCTCTAGCTCCATTGTTCCTGGTGTTAACCATCTGCGTACAGAAGAGTGAAAGAGTCAGATACCAATTTGTATCACCAGATACCAATTGGAATCAAGCTACAACACGAAGGAAGAAAGAAGCAATATTTTTCCTAAAGTCCTATAGCCTCCCGCGGAGAAGTACAAACGTCTCTGTACCATTTCACAAGACTCTACTAGACCTATTTTGGTACGATGAGATCAACGAACCTAGGGCTCTGATACCATCTTTGTCAGGACCCAGACGGCCGTGAGTGGCACCTACCTAACCCCAAGATGAGCGAACCAATAGAACTCAACCCTTAGCATAGCCTAACAACTTAAAACCAGTGTGCAAGAAAATAAACTAGCGATAAGTAACCAAAATCAAACCAACTATAATAAATAAGCTGCGAAAAAAATCCCCTGGGACCTGAAAGTCATCGTACCAATAGTCTAAGCCCGAAACAAGTGAGATACAACCAATAAGAAAGAAACCAAGACAGCTCGATCGAACAGCTAACCCTTGATATCTTGAAGTGTCAGGCCTACAGGTGAGGTCGTGCGTCAACTGCCTGAAGATTTTTTGTACTCACAAAAGAAATGCAAGTGAAGTATCAGTACATAACCACCATGTACTGGTAGGATCATCAGCCAGTTCTAAATAAACAGTATATGAACAGTACAAAAATTAAGTAATAGTACAGGAAACATGTAACAAGCCAACATATATCCCTAGACTACAAGTCTCTTCCTAGCTTGTACCCATATGTAATCCACCTTTAGATCCACGAACAACAATAAATAAAAATCAATAATTATACCATTTTACATACCCCAGACCCACCTTGTATCCCCTCTAGACAACACCTAAGTGTCAAACATATAACCCGGTCTACACCAAGACCATCTCACAAATTAATATAATGATAACCCTGCCTCTCAAGGACCATATGCACAATCACAAATCATAAACATAACCCGATCCACTCAGAGAACCATTAGTAAAAATAAATGCAACAATACAATAAGGTAAACCCGTACCATGCATGGTACCCAAGCCAACCAGTCAGTATTTCCTGTATCAGGCGTGGTACCCGAGTCAACCGTTAGTATATCCCGTACCAGGCGTGGTACCCAAGCCAATGTTAGTATACCCGTACCAGGTGTGGTACCCGAGCCAATCGAATGTCACATAAATCCACAGTCATAAACAATGAACAATCAAGCCTTGTAAAAATCAACAAGCAATAACACCTAGTCCATTTCACAAGACTGAAAACAGGACTTTTGAACATTCCTAAATCATTCCCTAAGCAATGTAAATCATACAAATACTTAGACAAAGGTACACAAACATACAATGCATACAGGAATCAATAACCATCACCTACCTCGAATAATCAAGTTCTACAGTACCGGAGCTTTCCCTTTTTCAGGATTCCTTGCTTGTTCTTGGTCTAGAAACAAACACATAAATATTATAGTTTATTAACTGGTCTAAATTACCCAGATTATACAAAATCTTAATCCCCAAGCCAAACCATGATCATCCACAACCCTTTTCGGGCTTTTCCGCCGTTAATTCACCTAAGATTATCATTTATACCGATACATTTAGAGAATTTAAGCTTGGTGATCATTACTCATTAACTATAAATAATACCCAAGAACTCCAGCACCCTAGAATTCCCTTTTTTTCCTGGATTCTACAATGTTAGGTTATCCCAAACCTTTTCCCAAGTCTACCCCTAGCAATTCTATAGCATAGAAAAGATATTACGGATTTTGGGGAGTAGAATCCTTACCTTTAGGACGAAAAATGGTGAAAAGGGGATGGAAATCGCCCAAAATCACCCCCTTTTCTCCCAAAACATTTTGAAGAAAACTGAACTATTTTGGAGAAGCTTCTGCATTAAATCTCATCGCGATCCACTATAGGGGTCCGCTCTGCTATAGCGGTACTGCTGTAGCAGAGTCGTCCGCTATGGCGGAGGCTGACCGACGTTGACTTTCGTTATAACGATATTTTCTCCGCTACGGCAGAGGTTGCTATGGCGGAGTGTCAACCGCTACAGCAGTTGACACGGGATAAAAAGTCATAAAGTCTCCAAAATTAGTCTATTTTTTAACATACTTATTTTTTCGACGTCCCAGAATAACCCCTTCACGTCAACCTCGATTCTAGAGTTCTACTTATCCGAATTTGATTTTAAAAAGTCTCCCGGACTCCTTTATGTCTTAGCTAAATTGAAAACTAGCTCAAATCAAGACATTTAACTCAATCCTTATTCAGATTTTCCTAAATCATATCTCGCTCCAAAACTGGCCGAGACTAGCCTAGCCCAGAATTTCAAACTCCCAAACCCGGAGTTTTCTAAATCTAAAAATTGGCACGAATGGTTGACCCATAACAACAGACCCGGTTGTTATAATAAATAACTCAATAATAAAAATTTGAATTAAATAATATAATAATCAAACATCAACTTTTATATCTTAATCACAACCCTAGAAACTAAAATATTTAGCTACTCATGAATCTTTTTGGAAGAATTTTTTTTATGAATTTACAAGAAAAGAGTCAAAAATAAAATAAAAAAAATAAACTATACCTTGTTCTTGAGTTTTGCTCTAGTCTTTGGCTTCTCCAAATCTGATGTGTATGATAAAAGAACATGTGGATGGGTTATTTATAGAAGTATTAAAAATCCTTGGAAATTCAAAAATCAATCCAAATCGAGCTACAAAAGACCCCCACTCGCACCACTACCAAAAGCGAAGAAGTAACACAAGAAATAATGAAACTTCATAAAACAGTCAAAACTCGCGTCACCCCTCAAAATCCAGGGAGAGGCGCAATCTTGGCAACAGAAAAATTTTAGAGCATAAGTATTTTTTGCGCCAAGGCAGTGGCACAAGGCTATCTCTTCTTGGCCAATTTTTGCAATTTTGTGATACTTTACAACGTCGATCCTTCCTTGATTCCTACCTCAAGACACTCCTATATAAAAAAAAATACAAAATGCGAGTGTAATTCATATCATTTAAGCTCAAAACAATACGATAAAGGAAATAAATGTGAAGCAAATGATCATATAAAAGCATGACTTTTAGCCTCGCATCATGCATCTTATGCCTTTTTTGTGTTTGTGATACCCTCGGTGTGTTTGTGAAGTGTATCAAAGTGGGGCATATCGATGCATTGGGTTGGCCGCGATCGAGTAGAAAGGTCGATCGTGTTTCGAGATCGAGTCAGAGTTATACTATGCGGTCACGGGATGAGATTTGCATTCACGAAGGTTTGTGTATGGGTCACTGGCTCGCGTTCGCATAGAAGGAATTGACCTAGACAGAATTAAAACGTCCAAGTTCAAACTTAGGAGCCATAATTCAATTTTGGGAGATTTAGAGCTTGGTTTAGGACGATTTCAATGGAATGTTGTTAGATTTCTACCTAAGGTATGATTATAACCTTCTAACTATATTTTTTCCACTAATTTATCATCAAATTAGTGATTTAAATTAGAGATTTGAGAGTTTTTGCTCCAAAATAAGATTTGTGCAATTCTTCTATTTGGGGCCCAATCAACGACCTATTTTAGCTAATTTAAAAGTAAAGATATTGAAATGAGTTGGTTAACATTCTATGTGCATTATGAATGTGTCTTTATTTTAATGGATCGATATTGCACGCCTGCATAATATATTATTTGGATTAGAGTTGCACGTCTGCAAATATTATATAAATCAGAGTTACACGTCTGCACATTATATATATATATATATATATATATATATATATATATATAATCAAAGTGCATGTTTGCATGATATATGAACCTCATGAGTTCTCTATGGATCCCGACTATCCGACAAAAAAGTGAGTGTATATATAGCATATGTATTGCATTCATATCACCATCTTTATACTATTTGTTGATGTGTGAAAGTGGCTTATTTCTCTCTATTATTTTGGCTGGATTTGGATATTTCTTTTGGAACTAATTTGATGTTATCCTTAGCTGTTAGTCCATATTTACATAGAAGGTTTATTTTGATATATGTGACTAAGTGTTGAGAAGAGCAGTGTTATATTGACCCTCGTCATCACTTTTTTAAAGGATAGTCGATGATGATACTGAGTACACGTATTTTTTGTACTCACCTTGATTTTTGTACCTCTATTGTGCAAGTACATACTGAGCCTAGTATTAGAGAGAGGTGATCCTCTTTTTAGTTGGATTTTTTTGAAGTCTAGGAGCTAGCTGCTTGGCTGTTCCACGACACTCTGACTTAACATTGCTTTGCATTTCTTTTTATTAACTGTCTTTTACTGGATTATTGAATTTCTCTGAGTGCAGGGTTCTTAATATTCTTACTAGACAAAAGTTTTTCTTTCTCATCAAATAAGCTTTTTACAGACTCGGCTCTTTCAAATCCTCTCAAAAATAATTGACAGTTCACTCATGCTTTCATGAAAACTAAGAGTAACTGATATGAGTATAAAAATTAACTAAAACTATTTCACAAAAAAAAAATCAAAAATGCCCCTAACATATTAGAAATGATTTAAATTTATTCTCCTTCCAAACTTTCGCCTATTGGACTTCAACCTTTTTTAAGCTAATTTTCGAATTAAAAATTGTCCCTTCTTTCACTATTGAATTCCAATTATCTTTAACATTAATTTTTGGGTTAAAATATTCATCCATTTAACGAAATTTTGAGATGGCACATGACACAGGATTCAATTTTTTCTTGCAAAATGCTGATCAAGAATATCTGATGATAATTTTCTGTATCTCTCATTTGTTTTCATGAAAGAAGTGTGAACTTAAACTAATGTTCAAATAAATAAATTAAAAATTCCCAAACACATTAATTTTGTTATGATGATACAACTCACATATGATTCAAAGCACCTGAGTTGAGTAGTGGCATATCAGCAAAAACAATTATTTGGTCTTAATTTATGCACTCCATTTTCTATCATCAAAATTGAAAAATGATTACATGAATAACATAACAAGGAAATTATAAATATCCATCAAGTTGTAGTCATGATCATTTCATGTATCACACCTACTCCTACATATATTTTTTTCTTTATATTTCTTTTGTTGAAGAAAGTCTAAAATATCAAATAGCACGCAAGGGTGTGAGCTAAATTAAGATCAATAAAAGTGAATGAAATTATAGAAAAATTATTTTAATTTAAACTCAATAAAGACCAGAAAAAAATATCCTCTCATATGCCTAATTCTTGATGCGTAGAATTACTTGATACAAGGAAAAGCAGTTGTCCTTCGTTGATTATTAGCAGCATCCCAAAAGTATTCGAGCCAAAATATTGCGTTCAAATTAAGTTTCGAATTAGTGAATGCTGCCAAAGGAAATAGCGATGTCATTATACTAGTAAAAATACACTCTCGTTCTGTCCCAATTTATGTATCATTCTTAATTATTATTTTTAGTTAGTCGCAAAATGAAAGATATCTTTCTCTATTCAATGAGAGTTCAGTTTAAACTTCTCATTTTATCTGTAATGAGATTATTTATAATCATAAAAAAAAATTATGACTTGTTTTAAATTACAAATTTTACAAAGTTAACTTTTTTTAAAATATTTTGTGTCCAGTCAAATACTTTCATGAACAACATATATTGAATAAAATAGTCGAATTATAGATAAATAGATCAATATCATATTTATTAAAAAATGGAAGCATAGAATAATAAGATTCTCATAGAGAATAACAATGATCACAAGCCGCACGAGCAATTTTCATTGGATTCCCTTAATAATGTTGGCCAAGCTAGACACACACATACCCACAAATCTGACACAATCATATCCCCTTTCCATATTTTATATTTTCTCTATTTCAATAATTTACGTAATATATTTTTCTTTTTAATGTGTCTCAAAAAAATATTATTTTTTATAATTAAAAATAACTTAACTTTAAGTAGGTATTTAGTCATATTTTATTGTAAAAATAAAAAAACAGTAGTTTTTATTATTAAAGTAAAAAATGATATCTGAAAATTAAAGTTGTGTTTGGTCATGAAATAAATTAGAGTTCATTTTTTATGTTTGTGAGTAATTTGGAGTGAAAAAAGGTGAAAACGACTTTTTGTTATTTTTAGAATTCTTGAAAAAAGTAAAAATAGAATTTTTCAAGAATTTTATGGTCAAACATATTTTTCGGAGTTGAACTCTAGGAAAAAGTAAAATATTTTATGATCAAAATGATCCCTAAATTTCTCTTTTATACTTAATAAAATAATTTATAATCAAAAATTATAATTTAAATCAAATCATAAATTACAAAAAACTTTTTAAAAAAACTTTATGATAAATCCTATGATATCACGTAAATTGGGACAGAGGTATGTCAACTCTTCTCTTCCCATACTGTGAAATGAAAGAAAGAAGAGGGCAAACTCTGTAACTTTCTGACCAATATTTAACTTCACATATTACTATGATTCTTTTTTGTCTATAATTTCTTATCTTATTTTGTCCTTTCACTTTTCAACCTCGTGAATTAACATCTATTTACAAGAAAAGAATAATAATTATTCATTTTCTTGTATTTTTGTTTCCAAAATCTTCTTGTTTATATTCATGGTGATGAGCTTATTTACATCTAAATTTACTCTAATATTTTGTTAATTTGGCCAAACATACTATTAATGGTGTATATAGATAAAATTTTACACAAGTAATATCGCCTTATGGCTTATACTCACAATTTGAATTAAGAAAAACCATAAAATCACTATCATATCAGGCTCAAATCCATTTTCAAGTCGACTTTTGACTATAGGACAATAGTGACGGAAATAGATAATAAGTAATGGCTTTAACCAAACCCAATATTCTTGACGCAGAACTTAAACATCATAAAAAGACATTAAATTTTAATATGTATTGTATTTTAATTCATAATTTTAAAATTATAACGATTTAATTAGTAGAACCAATAAAGAAACAATTTGATTCCTAGCTACTCTCCTGATTTGATTTTTTTTTTTTTTTGAATTCTCCTGATTTGATTAAAAGTACTTTAAAGAAGATAAAGAGCCAATTAATTAGTTCATTTTTACTTTCACAATTCCTTTTATATATGTTGTCTCCTAAATCATGTGTCAAATAAAGAAATAAAATTTCAAGAATATATATATATTATATAGAAATATTAATTATGAGATACCTTACCTAAGAAGTTCTTTTTTTTTTTAATCACTGATTGTTGTAAAAGTGAATATGGTAAGAAACCCTTTTGTGGATATCTTTTCAGGGGTGCCTTAAAGCATTTGGTTATATATATTATTCTTATCTTTTAGCTAACTCATAATATCCAAGTTCATTACTTTGTTCTAAAAATAAGAAACAAAAGAAAAAAAATGAGAAAATAACAAAGATAAGAAATTCATGTAACGAGAGTTTTTACTTCTCAGATTGGCAAGTACGTACTCCTAATTTCAAAACCAATATTCATAGGAAGGAATATTTTTTGATTTTCTCATGTTTGGTTGGTCAAATATTTTGGAAAACTTATTCTCTAGGAAAACAAGCTCGAGTAAAATGAGCTCCTTAATGAAAGTAGAAAAAATAAATTTTACTAGTGACACTCCACGTTGAATGTGTCCTCCCCACCCTCCAACACACCTCATCTTCATCCCCACCGCCCATAGATACCTCCCCACCCCAGGGGCGGAGCTAGCAAGGGCCTAGGGGGTTCATCCGAACATCCTTGGCGGAAAATTATTACACTATTTATATATGGTTAAAATAATTTGTTACGTATATATAGTAGGTGTTGAACCCCTTTTAGCCTCTTCGTGTGTTTACTTTTTATATCTCGAACCCCCTTGTGAAAATTCTAGCTCCGCCACTGCCCCACCCCAGTCTCCCATAGTATTTGTCTAAATCATATACAGATGCTTTTAGGATAATAGTTTTTACATACCTATCGAACACAAAAAAATAAGTAAGAAATCCACTTATTTTCTAGAAAATACTTTTCAAGAAAATACTTTCCATAGAAAATATTTTCCTTCGCACCTAACACATCCAGTATTATTCGAAAATAATGTAAAAAAAACATCAATTTGAAAACAGGCAAAACCTTAGTTGTGATAAAATAATGGACTGACTACTCAAAATGGTGCATATATATGTCATGGGGTACTACAATGGATCTTTGAGGAGTACGTACTTCAAAAAAAGATGATGAAATTCACAGAAGAAATAGTGTGGCCTTTGGACAGACCTTTAACTGTAGCAATATTCTTCTTTGGTCATTCCTGTCCTAATAACAACCCCAAGAGGCTGAGGCCAATAGATAAAATTTGCACTTGAAAAAGTCAATTTTAGTGCTATATAAATGTAGGAACAATACACTATAATTATCATATGGATTTAACTTATTGTAACCATATAATCTGCCTTTCAACAATTTGAGAACTATAATTATATTCAATATAAGAATAATTGGCAAGGTAAACCCCCTTTGTGTTCTTGGTTGACTTTACAACAAAAAGTGGAGAATCCTAGGCTTCTACCAAGAACTACATTAACCTCCCCCCCCCCCCCCCCCCTCCCAAAACCCCCAAAAAAAAGTCAGCAATACAACATTGAAGAACAAAGAAATTAACAAATAAAAGGTAGTACAACCATAACTATATATATTTGACTATTAATTAACATGCCTTAACAATACCAAACTGATAATTAGCACCAAAAGAAAGTCAGCAATACATTCAACACCAAAGAAATTAACAAATAAAGGTAGTACAACCATAACTATATTTAATTTGACTATTAATTAGCATGCCTTACATTACAAAAAGAGGGAAAAGAAAAAGAAAGAAAAAAACAATACCAAACTGATAATTAGCACAAAGGGTAAAAAAAAAAAGCCAAGGTGCTACCTAGCTAAAGTCACTCAAGTAATTAAAACTCAAAATTCTCACCATATTTGATCTACCAAAGTTACATACTTCTAAGACCATGAAAACCAAAAAAGTGGGGGAAAAAAAACAATCCATAAAGAAATCAACATAAAGTTGATATCTTTCTTTTCCATATACTAAGTATTATGATTACAAGACAAACTTTATTTCAAACTGGAATATCACCAAGTGCTAAGAAGAAGAAGAGGTCTATATCTGGTGGAGCAAAAAAAGTAACTGGATTTCTTCTCAATGAATGACAATTACTTGATGATGATGAAATTATTCTTCTCTTTTTTGGTGCTGGAGGACATGTCTTGATTTCTGGAATTCTATATCTCTCAGCTTTTGGAGTTGAACAAATATTATTATTATTCTCCATTTCATCATTTGATCTCTTCAATGAATTTGCTTCATCTTTACATGGAGATTTGCATGGAGAATTAATAACTATAGATGATGTTTTCATCTCTTCTTTATTTTTCTTCATCATCAATGGTTGCTTCTTCTTCTTCTCTTGTTGTTGCTTCTTTTGTATAGTTGTTGTTGTTCTTGAATTTCTTGTGCTTCTTCTTCTAGTACTAGAAGGACCCATTGGATTGGAGGGTGTTGATCAAAATAACCTAAATTTCTATGAAAATGATAATCTTGGAATTTTTTATGGAGAGGAAAACTCAGTAAGATGTCGGAGAAGTAAAATATACGAGATCACAAACGTAGTAGAAGAGTAGACTTTAACTCATGAACTTGCACTTGACTAATTTAGAAATAGAAGTCGAAAAAGATGAGGAAATTCAGTAAGATGTTGGAGAAGAGAAATATATGATAGTAGGATAGATTTGAAACGAATAATTTGTACCAAGTACTATTGTCCCTTTAGCTAGAGCATAACTACCACCACTAAGCTTGCAATATACATATATATATTTCTAGAAAGATTGGGAAGACTACTTTATAGAGAGGCCCTTAAAATTTTTGACTGAAAAAGTAGAGAAAAGACTAGTGGGATACCTCTTTGGAAGGAAATTATCTTTTTTAGGAACACCAAGTACTCAAGAAAAGGAAAGAACAAGCAAAAAGGAAAATGCACTACTTGTGTGTCTTGATGAGATCAAATTTAATTTATGTCTAGCTAGTACCTATATTAATTTATTTAAAAAGAATTTTTTCAAAAAAAAAAAAACTATTGAAATGAAGTTGTAATGAGTTTTTAAGAAAAGGAAAGAAAACCCTAATGAGAAGATGCGGAGGAAGGAGAAAAAAGGAATTGAATTTATTTACATGTGAATTTGATTAGGGTTTTATATATTGATTATGGAAAGATTCGGGCTGTCTGCCCGTTGCCCAAGGTGGTGATTGATTATTAAAGGTGTGTTTGATATGAAGAGGGAAATGTTTTCTTGGAAAATAGGTGCAGATTTCGCATTTATTTTCTGATGTTTGGTTGGTAAATAGAAAATGATATCCAAATGATTTTCTTTTTTTTATCCTTACCTAGAAGCTTCCACATTTTTTGCTTCCTTGGTGACTTAAACTCACAACATTTTGGTTGTTGAAAGTGAAGAATGCTTAGCGTCCGACCAACTCTCTCTTGTCAAATATCCAAATGATTTTCTTTTTTTATCCCTTCCTAGGAGATCCCACACATTTTGCTTCCTTGGTGACTCCAACTCACAACCTTTTGATTGGAAGTGAAGAATGTTTACCATCCGATTAACTCCCTCTTGTTAAATAACATCTTAATGATATTTATATATAACCTAAGAAAATATTGTATGGGCAGGGGAATTAGGGGCGGGGGGGGGGGGGGGGGTAGACGTGGGGCTATGGAGTGTGTTGGAGAGTAAGGAGGGAGATTTTTCCTATCTCACATGAAAGTCATTTTCCTTATTTCGAAGGGAATTTTTTCGAAGAAAAATGATTTTTCAAAAAGCTTTAACTAATCAAACATTAAAAAAATTAGAAAATTATTTCTAAAACCATGACAAACACACCCTAAGATATTAAACCGCCCCTTTTGACTCTAAATAGTAATTAGTATTTCATTATTCATGAATACTAGTTTGGTCATCGGTATTCGGAAATATTGAACCCCAAAACTTAAAATATTGGTAAAATATTTTTAAAATAATTAATGAATATTTTAAATAAATTAATAATTCTCACTCACAAATATCTAAAAGGAATCAAGTAAAATTCTTACGTACACAGAATGAGAACTTCTTGAATGCTATTGATTTTTTATTTTTATTTTTTTTGAAAAAACACTATACAAAGCAACAGCTTAAACTCAAAATAATTTAAAAAAATTATAATAATAACTTTTAAATTAAGGTGAGATCCGGGCAGCCTGCCCGTTGCCCATGGTGGTAGTTGATGGTTATGAAACCTTAAATTAAGCAAATTTCAAATTGGAGACACTTTTTCTTTCCCTTTTTCTAAGAATCCCAAGCTTAAATAAATAATAGAAAAAATAAGTTATAAGTATTCAAATTTAGTCTACTCTCTAAGTTCATAATCAATTATTGTGCAAAGAAAAAAAGTAGTTTATTGTTCGTGTCAAGTCTTGTTCAATGTATTTGACTCAAGATTGTCAAACAATAGAAAAATACACCCTCCGTCTTATATTAGTTATCGTATTTTCTTTTTACCTACTCTTTAAGAAATCATAAATAAGAAATATAGTTTTTACTAATTTATTCTTAACTTTTTTTAAAGTAATAAATATTGTTTACTTTCAAAAACAATTAATTTTAAGGACAAAAAAAAATTAATTCTATCTTGATTTTATAAATTAATAAATATTTTGGGATGAATATTTTTAATAACATTAACAACTAATATGAGATGGGAGTATCAACAAGATCCTTAAGAAATTACTTATTTCTAGAAAAATAAAGAGTATTTTTACTAACTTGACCTTAATAAATACTTAATACTTTAAAAAGAATGTAACTCTTCAGTAGTTTCTTGATTCTGTAAAACTTTCTTTATTTAAAGAAGGATAAAATTAGAAGAATATCATTAATTAATGTCTCCTTGATTATCTAAAACAACACTTGTTTAGGAACAAAATGAAAAGACTAAACAACCACTTATTTAGGAACCGAGGGCATGGGCGGCTCTACCCTTCGAGAAAAAGGCGGCTGCTTAGGCCCCAAAGTTGAGGGGCCTCATTTTTTTTTAGCAATAATATATTATAGGTTTTTTATAAGAAAAATATTAAATATAATTTATAGAAAAATAAACTTTTTATATAAAACAAAAAGGATTTAGAAGAAGTGTTTGATATATCTAGAGTACTATGTCTCAAGAAAGATTAAATGCATTGGTTATATATATATATATATTATATATATATATATATATATATATATATAATATATTATATATATATATATATATATATAATTATTAATTAATTAAAAAAGAATTATTAGAAAAAATAGATTATAAAAAAATAATTAACAACTTTGCATCTCAAGAAATTTAAAAAGTAGACTTTATAAAAAAAAAGAAAAATCTTAAAAATTTAAGGCCTTCGTTTAATTTTTGCCTTAGGCCATTAATATGCTTGAGCCACCAATGACGGAGGGAGTAATTAGACACATATTAACATGAGTGTATGATTAATCCTGCTTATAATGATGAGTCAAACGGTTAAGTGAACATACTTTAATCAAACTATGATTATGATTGATGTGTGTGAATTTAATTCATTTTATTTCTTCCTTTTGTTAGTGTCAATATTAATACTTCTCTAAAACAGTGCACATAGAAGTCCTCAATTAATGCCCATGATCCCATGACCAAATTCTTTTACATTCTCACGATCTCATTTCTAGGTTAACAAAAGAAAATATTTACAACTTATATAATCCCTCTAGTTCAAAATAATTAAATTTTTGACACTTTTTCTATGATCTAAAATAAACGAAAATTAAAAGTCTAGAGCAGTGTTTTCAAAGACATTTTCGAGGCGAGTCTTAGGACGAGGTGTACCAAAAATATTTCAGGGCAAATGAAAAACGTAGATTCATAGGATGTACGCCTTGGAATTTAGGGCGTAAATCAATGCGTAAAAGTGTATGTCCGGGCGTACAAGCGTATTGTGACATTTTTTCAAAATAATTAAATCCCTCTAATTCAAAATAATTAAATTTTTGACACCTTTTCTATGATCTAAAATAAGCGAAAATTTAAAGTCTAAAGATGTATTGATTAATTTTTTGAGATAAGGCACAAGTACCTCCCTAAACTATACCCGAAATTTCTATGACACACCTAAACTTTACAGGGGTTCTATTACCCCCCTAAACTTATTTTTTCTGTATTTTTGTGCTCCTTTTGTGCTGACATGGCTGCCAAGTCAGCGCAAAAGGAGCACAAAAGTATTCTGCTACTTGACAGCCACGTCAGCAAAAAGGAGCACAAAAATACAGAAAAAATGAGTTTAGGGGGGTAATAGGATCCCGTAAAGTTTAAGTGTATCATAGAAACTCCGGGTATAATTTAGGGAGGTACTTGTGCATTATCTCGTTTTTCAAAATTATTATTTTCTTTAATGGATTGTTTCAACTATTTCTAGTCTTAAAAGAAAAGTTTGGGAAGAAGTAGAAAAATAATATTGACAAATTATCCTTTTAAATAATGTCATAAATTAACTTTCTTAAGGAGTGTGTCACACTCTAAAATTCATTTATTTTTTACCGAAGGAAATATTTTGATAGTGTCAAAAAAAATTATATCGTTGTAATTTGGTTACTAATTCAACTTATTATAAGCAATTACTTATATATAATTACTTTTAGAATTTGATATTGACCTTTTTTTTCATTGATATTTGATATTCGACTATCCGTATTGAGGTTGATTAATTTGAATTTGCATTGAGTGAGATCCTTTAAAGGGGAATGCTTCACTGCTCCGATCTCTATTAGAATTTTTTTATTTTCAAGGTTTGAATCCGAAACTTCGGAAGGTTTACCTCTTAACACTACACAACCTATTTACCTTATTTTAGGAATTTAGGGAACCCTACTGCATCTATTAGCCAAAATTTAAGATTTTACAACTTTTTAGTAATTAGTAATAATCAGTTCTAATCCCGCCAAATATTGGGCAATTGCCCCACCAAATATTTGAAATACTTTTTAAATTTTTGGAATTCAATAACTAAATCTAATTAAGCATTACTTTTTTGAAAATGAATCATTGTATTTTGACATATATAATAAAAAAACAGTTGGAAAGACATATATTTTTAAAAGTAATTTGTTCATATCCATAGAACAAAGTCCCTATGATACTGATAAGGTCACTGACAAGTGTGTCCAATTTTCTGTAGGACAATTGCTGGCAAATTCGTTCATATCCATAGAGATTACAATAATATAATAGAAATTAATTAAACACAAAATGACAAAAATATTTTTATTTAAGAAATTAAAAAAAATATGAAAATATCATACAAGTAGCCAAAGGTGGCAGTAACTATCTTTGTCGGTGAAATTTGGAGGAATTTTCTCAATTTAAAATATACTTAGTCAGCCACTATTTAAATTAATTTATCTTTAAAAGTTATTTTTAGCTCATCGAAAATATAATCTTAGATATGAGAGCATGGAGATTGACAATCGAGGTAGATGGTAAGTAAGTAGTCGAACATTTTCCCTAGCTCCTTCCAATGATAGATTAGGATTCTAGTCTAGAACACTTATCTATTTTCCTACCAGTATTTTTAACTCATCGAGAATTTGATCTTAGTTAGGAGAACATGGAGATTGACGATCGAGATAGTGATAAATAAGTAATCGAACGTTTTTTCTCCTTCCAATAATATATTAGGATTCTAGTCTGGAACACTTATTTGTTCCCCTACCAGTATTTTTAGTTGATTAGCTCATTGAGAACATGATCTTAAATAGGTGAACACGAAAATTGAGCATCGAGATAGATGGTAAGTAAGTAATCGAACGTTTTCTCTCCTTCCAATGATAGACTAGGGTTAGTCTAGAACACTTATCTGTTTCCCTGCCAGTATTTTCAGCTCATCGAGAATATGATTTGAGATAGTAAAGTTGAGCATGGAGATTGGCGATCTAGGTAGATGATTAGTAAGTAGTCGAGCGTTTTCTCTTCTTCCAATGGTAAATCAGGGTTCTAGTCTGGAGCACTTATCCGTTCTCTTACCAGTATTGTTATTATCATATTAGTGTTATCTTATAATTCAATTCTTTTACTATTGTTATTACTTAAGTTATCTTTATTATTTATACCGTCAATACTTTTCTTCAATATTTTCATCATAGTTTTTGTCTGTTGCATTATGTTCAAAAAAATGGTTTTCTTAAACTGTGGATTTTTCAGAAAAATCCTCTATATCCCCACAAAGATAGTAGTAAAATTTGCGTACATTCTATCCTTCTCAAGACTCAATCTCCGAGGACTATACTGAATATATTGTTTATTTGGAGGCATATTTTCAATTTAAAATGTAGCAGTAATTAAACAAAAATCCACTTAGTCAGCCACTATTTAATTAAATCTTAGAAAGGACAGATTGAACTTAGGATACCCCTTAATGTCAGGCTAATCTTAGGTTTACTTTGTAATGTTAATGTAGGCACACGTGCATTTCACTGAAATTATTTTCAACTTTGGAATACTAAGTTTAATTAAATTGATACCATTCCTATGTCTCATGTTTTTGTTTTTTTTCCACTGGACACCTGCATGCAGGTGTTTAGATTTCATTGTCTTTATGCTAACAGAGAATTCTAAATAAATTTTATTTTTTTACAAAAAAATGAATTGTCAAATAGCATCCAAGGTTGTCATGAGCAAACGGATTAGGTAAAACTTTATAGAATTCAAATATCAGTAGAAATTTAAAAAAAGTAGGTGATTTAGTCCCCTCTATTTTTAAAGATTAAGATATATGAATCAAAATGCATACTTGAAGATTAAGGCGTGTATATCTAGATTAGAACGTTTGAATCTGAATATTAAGATATGTATATTAAGATTCAAACTTATAAATCTGAATATTAAGATGTGTATATTAAGATTCGAACATACGAATTATCTGAATAACAAAAATTGTTTGTTTTCTCAATAAGAATATTTAAAACTAGTCTTTGTTTGAAAATTAATAAATTTAAAATTTAAATAAAATACTAATTAATCTATTAATAAAATATATTTTTTACAAAAATATATGATAGTTGGTGGTGGTAATGGTAATGATCGTGATTGTGAATGTCGACTGTGATGGGGTGTTGTTGATGGTAGTGGTTGATATTGTAGCTAATGATGATGGTGGTAATTGGTGGCAGCTGATATTGTGTTGGACAATATTGATAACTAATTATGGTGGAGGTGATTGATAGCAGTGTTTGACAGTGGCTTAGCTACATAGATCGAAGGGTGGTTAGTTGAACACCTTTCGTCAAAAAATTATATTGCGCATATAAAAAATAATACTATATATATATATTAAAAAAATTACTTTTTAGAGATATATATTAAATTTTTAAACACGCTTAACAAAATTTCTAATTTCGCTACTGGACGTGGACTTGTTGATAGTGGTGATTGTTTGTAGTGATGGTTGATTTTTTATGGTAATTATGGTTGATGGTGATGATTGTAAATAGTGGCTAGTGATGGTGACGATTGACTATGTTGATTGGTGAAAGTGTTGATTATGGCTGAGAATGATATTTGTTGACACGCAATTTTGACCTCCCTATACCGCCCTCGGGCTATTATTTTACTAGCTATTATTATTTTAAAAGCTTAATTTTTCTTGCGTTTTGCTCTTATCTGCTAAATAAATCACGTGTTTTATCGACATCTTGACACTTTTTAAATTCCTATGCAATTTATAAATATATAATTTATCTCTTAATTATTACTATTTTATCATAAATCTCGTATAATATTACATGTCATTAATTTTACGTACAATATATATACATAATTAATTTTAAATAAATTTCTTCGCTTGCTAATTATCGTTAATCATTATTTTTGTTTATCAAATTACATATAGTGTTACTAATCGAATAATAGCCCAATTACATGTCTTTCTCAAATATTTTAAATTCTAGCCCCTTTCTACCCAAATTATTTCAAATATAGCCTAAATTGGGCCAATTTGGCTCAATTTTAAAGTCCAATTTCCAATTTCAATTGACTCAAACTGGTTGACCCGTCTGACCCGTTAATTCGACCCACGTCAGATCCAATCTCAACCGTTGATCAAACATGATCAACGATCGAGATCAATCTCCCACCCTTTCCTTTTATTAATTCACCCTACCCCCAAACCCTAATCACTTCTATTCTCCACTTCCACCGCCGCCACCCTCATCTCCCAAGTGCTCTCAAAACTCTCTTGCTCTCCGTCTCCTCTCTCTTCCCCTACGCCGACGGGCGGCAACCCACTGTCGTCGCTTCGCTTCTCCTACCTTCCACCGTACCACAAGAAATCGCCACCCCCCTTCTCCCTCAATTTCTCTGCCACCCAAAACCCTGAACAGCCGCCGCCCTAGCTTCTTCTCCCTTCTCGTCATTGCGTCACCATTAAGGTGGCCGGCGAAACCAGTGAACCGACCACCATCACCCTGCTGCTCCACCAGTGAACCGACCACCATCGCCCCACCGCTCCAGCAAACCCCAAATCAGCCAACACTACCACCAAACAGACCCCATCTATCTTCTCTCTGTCTCCCTGTTAAAATCCCCAAAAAATCCGAAGGCCGTGTCATTTCTGGCGAATATCGAAGGAGGTTGATAAAAGGAATACTACGCATGGCTCAATTTGTTTTCACAGTCAAGTTTTGGTTGATCGATAAGCCATCAAAATCAACCCTCTCATCTTGGTTTTGGTTAAGGCTTTAAGGTTTACTTCACGCCGGATTATCATGAATCATCTTCGGGTTTGGTCACTTTCAATTTCATTCTATGTTCTTCTTGTTATCAAATTTTAGATACGAAATTAGTAGAGTGTGGCTGTGAATTTGTGTCTGTGATTTTGTGTTAATTGTAGACTTTCATGTGTGGAAAACCCCAATTTTCATGAACCTTTACTGTTAAACTCAAATTCTGAAAGTTTCAAGTATGTGCTTTCTTTGTCGGTAAATTCGATGTCCAAGCATGTCGTAATCATCATGTAGTGTTCTAAGTTTGGAGCATGTTGACATCGTCTCTGGTTGAATTTAATTTTTAAGTTATCGTTTCGCGAATTGGCTTAGTTGCCTCTGTTGACACCCAATTTTGGCCCTCCTTTTTCCCATAATTAATTTTTATATGCTTCTTAATCCCGAGGACTTTTCCACAATAATTTTCTTATTTTTATATTAATTTTTTATAAATTTTGGCACCAATAATCATTTTTTAAAATGATTTCCTTTACTTTTTATAATAATAATTACTAAAAATATTGTATCTTATAAAATCACCCCAAAAATATTTTATAATTCATTCTTTTTAACAAGATATTGGTATAGTAACTTTTATTTCAAACTCTAAATAAAATTTTGTCGTATCGCTATAGTATTTCCCAAATACAGTCCTATCAATTGAGGATTGCGATTATGCATATCAAAATTATTTCTTAAGTCATCTATACAAGTATTTGAAAATTAATTGGGATGAAAGAAAGCATCGTTAAATTAATTAAGTGGAAAAACGATTAGGGAAAATTGAATTTTCCTACAAATTAATTCATTTACCAAATTTTGGGCCAAATCCTTATTTGTTTCAGCCAAAAGTTATTAGCCCATTACCTAATTACCTAACCCGGCCCAATTTCTCCTAACCCACTACCCAATTCGCCCGACCCGGCCCAAATCCCCCACCAGCCCAAAAACTGATCAGTTAAACACATCCCTAATTCTTTTCTCCACTTTCAACAAAACCAACATACCCCTCACCCTCCCAACCGACCGACAGACCACCCCCCCCAAACCCTGTTGACCGCCGCCCTCACCACCAAAGACCCGCCGGATTTCGCTTCGTACCGGCGGGCAAACGGCGACAACACCCTCTCCCGTCACCTCACGTTGTACCTTCCCCTTTTCGGAGACGTTTTACAATCTCGAAAAGGTCGCCCGCCACTAGACCACCGGATAATGGCAAAATCCGGTGGTCTTCACCCTTCTCTCCTCCACCTTTATAGTCATCCTCTCACCCCTTTTTGTCATTTCAGAAACAGAGCTGAAAAAGCTCCCCCCGCCGCCGGCTACAGACCTCGGAAAAGAGGAGAAAATCGAGGACCCGTCGGATTCAAAGTGTTATCCGACGGGTACGACCTTAGTCCGACGGGTCCGAGCTCTACACCTTCTACCCGTCACCGTCTCTTTCAAATCAGCCTGAAAAAAAGAGAGGTAGGCATCTCTTTCTTTTTCTCTGGTTTTCATCATTTCCTTTGGCAACTTGGCTTTCCAAGAATTCAAATTTTGAATTCTTGGAAAGAAACGTTGGAGCCCTAAAAATTTTGGCTATAAAAGGACCAATTAATCATCCGAAAAAGAGGGGATTGAAGGCATCAACATCAGAAATTTATCAAAAACAGCTCACAAAAAATTGTTCTCTAGTTGTTCACTGCTGATTTGCATATACTCACTACTCGTCTTGCTCCTTTTGTTTCGCTTGCTCTATTCGGATAACCGGAGTCGGAGTCGGAGTAGCTAGCTTGGAACTCGACACTCGACGGCCTCAATCGCTGCCCAACGCAAGGTAAATTCTACCCCGCCTAATTACTTTATATTTAGTTTTTTGTGATCCGTTAATTGTGCGAGTTTGTTTTGTTGTTGTTTGGCTGATTTTGGTTAGAAAATATGATCTGAAGTTAGTCTCTGGTTGATGTTGTTCACATTAGATTATGTGTTTGGAAATTTGTTGTAACTTGAAATTTAGCTCAAACAAATTTCATAAAGTTTGATATTGTGAATGGGGTTGGCTGTTTGTTCGTTTGGTTGCAAGTGTGGGCTTAAAGTAAATTAGTTCTCGAGTCATTTGTTTGGTATCTATAGTCCATGGTATGCTTTTGTAGAATATTTACAATCTTGATTCAACTTGAAATAATTATCAGGAGGCTCTAAGTCTTCAAATGTACATGGCTGGTTGTTTAATTGTCATTGTGACGTTGGTTCTTTTTTGAGCTTGATGACAATCGATTAGTTACGTCTCGAACTATTCGTACGTTTATGGGTTGTGGCTATAACTTCGAGAAGATTGTACATACACATGTGCAATCGTTCTAAAGGCTTGCATATATGTATTGATCACCTAGTTTTAGGTTAATTAAATTGGATGAAGAGTATGGTACCAGCTCACACGTAGGACTGTTTTTCTTCCTGTTAAAGCATGGATTAGTGGTCTGTTTAAAACTGTGGTAGCATGCGACTTGGACCATTAGGAACATTACAAGTAGCTGTGTTTAACTCTCTGTTGGTTTGCATCTTAACGTGAAAGAAGACTTATTGTTTGCTTAAGTTTCTTCCTTTATCGAACTCAAGAATGAGTTCTCTGTTGCGTTAAAATATTTTCTTATTGTTTGGTGTATCCCATAAACTGTTTTCCTCTCTTTGTGCTCACTACTTCTCAACTCTCAAGTAATAAACTTTAGGATCATTAGTTAAATCTTGAAATATTAACTATAAGTATTTTTTTTTTCTTTTCCTCATGTGCATCCATTTTAAACTTTGGAAATAAGGAATAGTTAGTTCACTAGGTTGATCAAATGATTAAGGTATGCAAGATTGGTGTCAGGAAACTTCAAAATAGGCTTTGTGCGTTACTTTATTACTGTGTTTGCTTAAAATATGCCCAGGACAATGTACCTTTATTAATACGACTTTGTCATTGTTATTTATTTAGTTTCTAATTCCTTATCTTCTCTTATTGTTTCATGTACACCCCGGAGAGTTGGAGTTCTCATTTGAAACTCAATCTCGGCCCAAATATGTTTTGGGTCGAACAGCTATTAGGAACTATCGCGGTGTTCGGAGTCACTCATTAGGAGACTAGTTCCTCCAAAGGAACTTAACATACTTAGTCCTTTATTTTCTATATGCTTTTCTTAGTACTTGAATTGTTTAACTAACCTCGTATTATTCGTATACGCATTTTGTGTGATTTGGATTAATGTTTATTTTTTGCTCACAACTTTGTTGGGTTATCTTTATTTAGTTTAAAATTTTGAAAGTAAGTTTCCTTCACTCTTTTAGTTTAGGCAAAAGTTTCGTATTTCCTTTTTTTTTTGTAATGCTTTAAAATTAGTGGTTAAACACTTTCAAAATAATAATAAATGGTAAATAGTGCAGATTTTTTTTAGGATTAACTAATTTAGGCTTTGTTTCAAGGAAAACTTGTTTAAATAACTCGCGGTAGATTTTCAAAAATATCAGTTAGCGATTCAATATATTTCAAATGAATATTTAGTCATTCTTAGGCTTTAAACTATAGAACGCTTTATCTAATTTAGGCAAGCCTTCTTTATATTTATTAATAACTCGTTTATTCTCTTATTTTAACCCCAATATTTCACAAATATTTTGGTTATACTCTATATCTATTTTGAGATTTCAGATTTTAAAGCCTCAAAACACAAGGTATATATGTCATATGCTATCTATTACAAGGTATATATATTTATATTTTACTTACCCTTCTTCCTACTTAAATTACACATATATTATTTTATCAATTACATTTACGTACATAATACTTTCTTTCATATTCAATGCATGTTCATTTTTACCTTACGAATAAAAGTCTCCTTTACATGAAGACAAATAATTCTCGTTCTCTACTCAAGTTTTCAAATTGTTCTTTTACATGAAATATATTTACAAAACAAATATGATTTTCTCTTATATCTTTTTCTCTATTACCGGTATACTTATTTCTTACATACTTTTACTTATCCAAATCCTTTAAATGATAAACTTTTCATATGATTTCTTATATTTTTAATATACATACGTCATCTTTACTTTCTTTTTAATAAACATGTCATAAACTGTCTGAAACTTCAAGAAATACATATTTTTTACTTTACAAAAAGTATTTGTATAAATAAATGTTTTCATTTTTTTTACATAGCTTTTAAGTATATATTCTTATAAATCATAAAGTTCTGCATACTTTAATTATAATTACGATAAAAGTTTTGCTATTAAACTTTCATATATTTTTACATGTACGTACATATGTTTCATCTTTTTACCATAAGCATATTTTATATTTTTGCCTATTGTAGTGGCATGTGTCATATACTTTGAGTTTTTCTTTAAATTAATAAAACATGTTTTTATCACCTTTTTAGCAAATAATTCAAAAAATAGTTTTTCCCAAATATGTTTCTAAACTGAGTTTAAGGACTATCTTCGGATAGGCTCTGAAGGGTGCCTAACACCTTCCCTTCGAGTAACCAAAACTCTTACTCAGAATCTCAAACGTTTTCGCAGACTAAAAATAGAGTTTTACATTAAAAAATGGTTTCCTAAGTTTCCTAAAATTTAGGTGGCGACTCTAAACCCTTTCCAAAACAAAGGCAGAAGAGCCGGATGTTGCAAGCATATTTTGGCCAGTCCGAAATAGGGCGCGACAGAATGGCGACTCTGCTGGGGATGTAACTTATGTGTTTACCTTAGCATGCTTAGTTTATGAATATTATTTGGGATATTTGTTTATTTGCAGTACACTATTTGCTTTAATTACGTTTATATCATTATTCGTTTGAAAGGACGCAAGCCAAATCCGAACTGGTGTTCCTTATTTGTTTGATAAACACTACTTGTTGCTGCTTTCTCACTTGCATTTCTCTATCGAGTCTTTGGCCGTACATATTTCACACACTGTGGTACACGCGGAGGGTTTTATGCCCTCCCAAACCTTCTTTTGGATTCCTTAGTTTCAGAGTCGGTGCAATTAGGTTAGTATGCCGTCTCGCAGTTATTCAAGTCCACTCTCAAATTTAGGAAAATACTCTTATTCTAGAAATAAGTCATGTTGCATAGCCTTAGGCAGGACGATCCCGGGGATTGACACTGCATTTAGGGAACCACCCTTATTGTCAACGGGTTTTTCATAAAACCCAGCGACATATACTTTGTGTGTGATTGATGTAAGTGATCCAAACTAAAACACATGATGGATTTGGGATAAACAAACTTATCATACCCTTTACCCTTTTCTTTCAGATGAACATCAACCAAAACTTGCCCAACATCCAAATGATTTTCTCAGCTTCCCATAACCTACAACGCTGGTGGAACAACATCAGGACTCTATATGGACACGAGATTTCCAAACACCTGGGATCTCTCACTGAGCTGTTGGACATCCAAGCCAAAGAGATGCTAACAAAGTCGCTGATTGAATTTTGGAACCCGACCACCGCGACATTTCAGTTCTTTGACTTTGAAATCACGCCTACCTTGGAAGAGGTCAGTAGCCTCACAGATCTGGCGCTCGAAGGAAGAGAACCAGTATTGCCCTCAACCATGTCTGGAAGAAAATTTCTACACGCTTTGGTCTAAAAGTCTTCCCGGTCCTTGGGAATGTAGAAAATAGATGTGTAGGTTTGAACTATCTCTTTCAGAGGTTTGGACGTCAAGAAAGCTATGATGGTTATCGACAGGAATTTGCTTGTAGCAGAGCAAAATGGGAGAGAATCCGACCTATGGCTTCTGCACTCGCTTTCTTAGGGATCATGGTCTTTCCTAAGAAGATAGGCCGCATCAATATCAATTTGATGCCAGTAGTCCTTGCCCTGTTCAATGGCTCCAAAAAGTTAACATTAGTACCAATGCTTTTCGCAGAATTATTCAGAGCTTTGTCCTCCTGCTCAAGAGGATATGATTGCTTTGGCGGATGCAATTTGCTACTACAAATTTGGGCCGTAGAGCATTTCTTCCAAAAAGAACAAGCCAACGATAACTTGGAAGGAGTCTGCAACAAGATGCAAAGCCATGAGCGCAGGTTAAAATTTTGGAATGCACCGATAGGACGAGAAGGATGGCGGGCCTATCTAACGCATCTCACGGGAGATGCCATCCAATGGAAGCTCCCTTGGATCACTGGAAGAGCATTACTGAGGAGATATACCAGCTATTTTATTGAGTTGATCGGGTTAGAAGGGATCCAACCATACGCTCCACTTAGAGTTCTGCGCCAATTTGGCATCAATCAGGATGTTCCTTTATGGTCCCACATAGAACCTGCGGAGGTCACTTACGGAAGAGAAATACCTTCGGCCAGGATTAGAAGACTGCAGGAATCATGGATGAATATAATATCCGCAGATATCGGACAAAGAAATTGGTGCACCTTGGAATATTATGCGTGGAAGGTAGAGGGAGGTCCCATAATGCGACCAAGCTGGGAAAGGATCCTGGTTTTATCGACTACGACATGGTGACTCAAGTCTCCAGGGAAATAATACCTCACATGTATCTCACCGCCTCCATGCGTGAACAGATTATTCCGGGCTCAGTTAAAGATGAGATAACCTCGGACAGTCAGGATGATATAAGAGAAAATCTAGAGGAAGAACTTGAAGATCAATCGGAGTATAGATCATTAGTGTTCCTGGAAGAAGATGATCCGGATTATCAGGAATGGCAGTTGAGAGAATGGGATCTCGGAGAATACCACCCAGGGCCTTATTTGGACATATATGATGATAGTGATGACGGTCCTACATGGCCCTAGGTTATCCTTTCCCATTGTACCCTTTCATATTCCCTAAAGTTACCTCATGGCCCATCCCTTTGTACGCCCTAGTGGCCATCCCATGTCTTTCATTTTCAGGCTCCCATCAGCCTATCTATTGCAAGCTTTCAAAGCCACATTTTGCTTAATGAAAAGTCATGTTTATCTCAAATCCTAAATGTGTTAAAAATGGATCATTTATTATCAAATTGTATGCAGCGTAGGCCTACCTCTGGAAAACGAGGCTCCATATTAGGACGCATTTTTGTATGAATATCGCCAACTTGGCGTATATATTTGTTATATATTCCAACATTTCCCAAACTAACATAGTTTCCTTTTTCTTTCCTTTCTTTTCTTTATGTTTATTTTAAACCCCCCAAGAAAGTTGATTTGTGTCGATTTGCAAACTGGCGGAATCACAATACAACCTCCGATCTAAAGGAAAAATGAGCGAAGAATCTAACGACGCCTCGATGGTACCAGTAGATGGCGCCGAAAGTTCTCGAAAACTGATGGACACTCAAAACGATGAACAAATGGCCAACATGGCACAAGAAATTGAGATCTTGAAAGAAGAACTAGGCCAAGTGCGGGATTTGACTAAGCTTACAGCTGCTACCTTCCCCGCTCAATTCCAATTTACAAATGCTGAGTTGCGGCCGGTCACTCCCGCCGACTTAACAAACGCGCCTAAGCAAACACCACCTGTTCCCACTTATGCTCAAGATCTACTTGCTCGTCCGCCCGCTGTTAGGGCTGCACCTAATCTTTCCTTGCCTACGCAGAACTTCACTGTTCCAATTCACCCAACAATGCAGCACATACCGGAGGCACATGTCACTTGTGAAATGCCTGTTCCACCGGTATATGCTACTGAAGCCCCTACTTTCGCAATATCCACGGCTGTCAAAGTACCATATGAGGTCGATCAGTACATAGGATTGGAGAGAGATGTCCGGTCAAATGAAGATAGGTCGATAGCAGCTCAACTTGAAAGTTTGAAAAGGGCTTTTAAAAGCATGCAAGTTACCAGGGGAACCAAAAGTCTGGACTATGATGACCTATGCATCCACCCAGACATCGATATGCCGGTCGGGTACAAACCACCAAAATTTGATGTATTTGATGGGAAGGGCGATCCCCACGCACACCTAAGAGCCTATTGCGACAAGCTGGTCGGCGTAGGAAGGAACGAGAAGTTGAGGATGAAACTGTTCATTTAAAGTCTGTCAGGAGAAGCTCTAACTTGGTACACTCTCCAAGACCCGCGCAAATGGCGTGATTGGCAAGAAATGGCCGAAGATTTCATGAGTCGCTTCAGGTTTAATACCGAAATCACTCCAGACAGATTCTCACTTGCTAACATACAAAAGAAGCCATCTGAATTATTTCAAGAATATTCATTGAGATGGAGGACTGAGGCTGCTCGGATCCAGCCCCCGCTTGATGAAAATGAACTCTCAAAGTACTTTATCCGAGCTCAGGAAGGCGTCTACTTCGACAAAATGATGTCAATGATGGGCCAAAAGTTCGCCGACTTGGTCAAGATGGGAGACTTTATTGAGGAAGGTATTAAGTCCGGGAAGATTCAGTCTATGGTCACACTGCAAGCCGCAAGCAAGGCCATACAGTCAGGTTCCATTGGTGGTATCAAGAAGAAGAAGGAAGACGTCTCAGCCGTCACACCTTACTACCAGCACGGAGGACCATCCCACCGATACCCTAACAACTCCCAAATTATCGCACATGTTCCAGTATATAGTACCCAGCCACATTATAACCCACCTCGAGCTCCAGCACACCAAAATCCACCGAAGCCGTATGCCCCTGTCCAAGCTCCGGTTCACCAAAATAGACCAGCGTATGCACCAAGACCACGTCCTAATCTTGAAGCCAGAAACACCCGCACCTACACGCCTATTGCCGAGCCTTTGGCTCAATTATTTGAAAGGTTGAGGGTAGCAGGTTTGTTGCAGCCGATTGAGGGAAGAATCCCTGATCCGATACCACAAAGCTTCAATGGAAATAAGAGATGTGCATACCACTCGGGAATCCAAGGACATGACACGGAGGAGTGTTTTAGCTTGAAGAACCAGATCGAGTCTCTTATCAGAAAGGGAGTAATTAAATGCACCGATACTCCTCCAAATGTGAACAACAATCCTCTACCAGATCATGAGAATCGAGGAGTCAACATGATTACCCTGGAGGAAGAGTATGACCTGGAAGGAGCCATCGTGCCTTTTAAGTATATATTCTTATAAATCATAAAGTTCTACATTAATTATAATTACGATAAAAGTTTTGCTATTAAACTTTCATATATTTTGACATGTACGTACATATGTTTCATCTTTTTACCATAAGCATATTTTATATTTTTGCCTATTATAGTGGCATGTGTCATATACTTTGAGTTTTTTTTTAAATTAATAAAACATGTTTTTATCACCTTTTTAGAAAATAATTCAAAAAATAGTTTTTCCCAAATATATTTCTAAATTGAGTTTAAGGACTATTTTCGGATAGGCTCTGAAGGGTGCCTAACACCTTCCCTTCGAGTAACCAAAACTCTTACTCAGAATCTCAAACGTTTTCGCAGACTAAAAACAGAGTTTTACATTAAAAAATGGTTTCCTAAGTTTCCTAAAATTTAGGTGGCGACTCTAAACCCTTTCCAAAACAAAGGCAGAAGAGCCGGATGTTGCAAACATATTTTGGCCAGTCTGAAATAGGGCGCGACATAATGGCGACTCTGCTGGGGATGTAACTTATGTTTTTACCTTAGCATGCTTAGTTTATGAATATTATTTGGGATATTTGTTTATTTGCAGTACACTATTTGCTTTAATTACGTTTATATCATTATTCGTTTGAAAGGACGCAAGCCAAATCCGAACTGGTGTTCCTTATTTGTTTGATAAACACTACTTGTTGTTGCTTTCTCACTTGCACTTCTCTATCGAGTCTTTGGCCGTACACATTTCACACACTGTGGTACACGCGGAGGGTTTTATGCCCTCCCAAACCTTCTTTTGGATTCCTTAGTTTTAGAGTCGGTGCAATTAGGTTAGTGTGCCGTCTCACAGTTATTCAAGTCCACTCTCAAATCTAGAAAAATACTCTTATTCTAGAAATAAGTCATGTTGCATAGCCTTAGGCAGGACGATCCCGGGGATTGACACTGCATTTAGGGAACCGCCCTTATTGTCAACGGGTTTTTCATAAAACCCAGCGACATATACTTTGTGTGTGATTGATGTAAATTATCCAAACTAAAACACATGATGGATTTGGGATAAACAAACTTATCATACCCTTTACCTTTTTCTTTCAGATGAACATCAACCAAAACTTGCCCAACATCCAAATGATTTTCTCAGCTTCCCATAACCTACAACGCTGGTGGAACAACATCAGGACTCTATATGGACACGAGATTTCCAAACACCTGGGATCTCTCACTGAGCTGTTGGACATCCAAGCCAATGAGATGCTAACAAAGTCGCTGATTGAATTTTGGAACCCGACCACCGCGACATTTCAGTTCTTTGACTTTGAAATCACGCCTACCTTGGAAGAGGTCAGTAGCCTCATAGATCTGGCACTCGAAGGAAGAGAACCAGTATTGCCCTCAACCATGTCTGGAAGAAAATTTCTACACGCTTTGGGTCTAAAAGTCTTCCCGGCCCTTGGGAATGTAGAAAATAGATGTGTAGGTTTGAACTATCTCTTTCAGAGGTTTGGACGTCAAGAAAGCTATGATGGTTATCGACAGGAATTTGCTTGTAGCAGAGCAAAATGGGAGAGAATCCGACCTATGGCTTTTGCACTCGCTTTCTTAGGGATCATGGTCTTTCCTAAGAAGATAGGCCGCATCAATATCAATTTGATGCCAGTAGTCCTTGCCCTGTTCAATGGCTCCAAAAAGTTAACATTAGTACCAATGCTTTTGGCAGAATTATTCAGAGCTTTGTCCTCCTGCTCAAGAGGAGATTGCTTTGGCGGATGCAATTTGCTACTACAAATTTGGGCCGTAGAGCATTTCTTCCAAAAAGAACAAGCCAACGATAACTTGGAAGGAGTCTGCAACAAGATGCAAAGCCATGAGCGCAGGTTAAAATTTCATGAGTCGCTTCAGGTTTAATACCGAAATCACTCCAGACAGATTCTCACTTGCTAACATACAAAAGAAGACATCTGAATCATTTCAAGAATATTCATGGAGATGGAAGACTGAGGCTGCTCGGATCCAGCCCCCGCTTGATGAAAATGAACTCTCAAAGTACTTTATCCGAGCTCAGGAAGGCGTCTACTTCGACAAAATGATGTCAATGATGGGCCAAAAGTTCGCCGACTTGGTCAAGATGGGAGACTTTATTGAGGAAGGTATTAAGTCCGGGAAGATTCAGTCTATGGTCGCACTGCAAGCCGCAAGCAAGGCCATACAGTCAGGTTCCATTGGTGGTATCAAGAAGAAGAAGGAAGACGTCTCAACCGTCACACCTTACTACCAGCACGGAGGACCATCCCACCGATACCCTAACAACTCCCAAATTATCGCACATGTTCCAGTATATAGTACCCAGCCACATTATAACCCACCTCGAGCTCCAGCACACCAAAATCCACCGAAGCCGTATGCCCCTGTCCAAGCTCCGGTTCACCAAAATAGACCAGCGTATGCACCAAGACCACGTCCTAATCTTGAAGCCAGAAACATCCGCACCTACACGCCTATTGCCGAGCCTTTGGCTCAATTATTTGAAAGGTTGAGGGTAGCAGGTTTGTTGCAGCCGATTGAGGGAAGAATCCCTGATACGATACCACGGAGCTTCAATGGAAATAAGCGATGTGCATACCACTCGGGAATCCAAGGACATGACACGGAGGAGTGTTTTAGCTTGAAGAACCAGATCGAGTCTCTTATCAGAAAGGGAGTAATTAAATGCACCGATACTCCTCCAAATGTGAACAACAATCCTCTACCAGATCATGAGAATCGAGGAGTCAACATGATTACCCTGGAGGAAGAGTATGACCTGGAAGGAGCCATCGTGCCTATCTGGAACACAGAAGAAGTTGCCGCCACATCGCCAGCACAACCCTTTATCACAGTTCAGTTGAGAGAACCTTTGACTATTCAAACCTACCTGCCGAGAGTTGTGGTAACCACTATAGCCACTGGAAAACCTGACTATGACACTAAAGCAGTCCCATGGGATTATCGGACGAAAGCCAAAGGCAAGATGATAGACGCTGCTGTGGCTCACGGAATGACCAGGTCGGGAAGGTGTTATACCCCGGAGGATCTAAATCGAGGGGTTCCCGGGAAAGAACAAAATCCAAAGAAGAATGTTACTGATGCAGAAGCCACAGAATTTTGGAAGAAGATGCAGTCTAAAGATTACTCGATCGAGGAACAACTAATGAAGACACCAGCCCACATTTCCATTATGTCCTTGCTAATGAGTTCTGAAGCCCATAGGAACGCTTTGGTACAAGTTCTGAGCGGAGTTAGCGTACCAAAAGAAACTACAAGTGACACATTGGCTGCAACAATTGGAAAAATGGTGGAAGTGAACAAAATCTCTTTCCATGATGACGAATTACCAGCGGAAGGGGTTGGCCACAACAAAGCGCTCCACATCACGGTCAAGCGCTGTGATAAGATCATAACTAGAGTTTTGATCGACGGTGGTTCTGGATGCAACATCTGTCCTTTCACCACATTGAGAGATTTAGGTGTGAATATGGGAGAGATAAGGGAAAGTTGTGTGAAGGTGAGAGCTTTTGACGGCGCGCAGAGAAGCGTCTTTGGAGAAATCTATCTCACATTGCAAGTAGGTCCAGCTGAATTCCCCATCTTATTTCAAGTGATGGATGTGTCGTCCAACTACAACTTGTTACTAGGAAGGCCATGGGTCCATATGGCAAGAGCAGTTCCCTCCACGCTCCATCAGTGTGTGAAGTTCGAGTGGGGTCGCACCGAAGTTACCATTCACGGGGAGCTCAGTCACCCCATCTATTCCGTGAATTCTGTTCCAGTCACCGAAGAATTGGATGGAGCCGCTTTCCATGCTCTGGAGATCATGCAAGCTGTAAGAATTGATGAGAAAATAGAGCCTGTAAAGATGGAGATGTCGAGAGCAGCGAAGATGGTTGCGTCAGAGATGTTGAAATATGGGTATCAACCAAAGACAGGGCTCGGACCTAAGGCTGACGGTATAATTGAACCAATCCAGCTGAAACATCAGAAGGGTACCGCCGGGTTAGGATACAAGCCTACTTCAGGAGGAGTCCACATTACAAAGTTTGGGGCAGTAGTGTTCATGCCAGGACAAGTCCCAATCCCAGATGAAGCAGTTGATGAAGATGTCGTTGAGGGAATAGGGAATCTATTCGTGGCCATGACCGACGATGGACTGGAGAAAGATATCAAGAAGCTGACCATCCGTGATACCGAGCCGGGAGAAGTCTTGCAGAACTGGACCATCAGCCCATCCTTGTTTCGACAGGAGTCCTGCGCTAATATTAGTAAAAATCATTGTACAACGGTTATGACATGTAACGAATCCCTTGAGCCAAGTGCGAGTCATGAGCAGGACTATGAAGAATACGATGAAAGCATGATGCCTGAAAATCTACCTCAGGAGATAGAACAACTTGAAAGCCAGGAAAAGCCCAACATGGATGAAACCGAGGTTGTCAACTTGGGAAATAAAGAAATGGCAACAGAAGCGACAAGACTGTTAGAGGAAGTTCACGCAGAGACATGTGGACCCCACATGAACGGTTTTATTTTGGCAAAGAAGATTTTGAGAGCTGGATACTTTTGGATGAATATGGAGAGGGATAGCATCCGGTATGTACAAAAGTGTTATCAGTGTCAAGTTCATGGCGACTTCATACGAGTTCCGCCAAACGAGCTCAATGTGATGGGGTCCCCATGGCCATTTGCTGCTTGGGGCATGGATGTAATTGGACCCATAGAGCCTCCCGCATCAAATGGACACCGTTTCATCCTGGTAGCTATCGACTATTTCACAAAATGGGCTGAGGCTTCAACGCACAAGGCAGTAACTAAGAAGGTGGTAGCAGATTTCGTCCGAAATAACATAGTTTGTCGTTTTGGAATTCCAGAATCAATCATAACAGACAACGGAACCAATCTTAATAGTGATCTCATGAGAGAGACTTGTGAAAGGTTTAAGATCTCCCACCGGAACTCCACAACATATCGACCACAAATGAATGGAGCAGTTGAAGCCGCGAACAAGAATATCAAGAGGATCCTGAGGAAAATAATAGATAGTAACAGAGAATGGCATGAGAAGCTACCATATGCTTTGCTCGGCTATCGCACCACAATCAGAACATCCACTGGTGCAACCCCCTACATGTTGGTCTGCGGCTCGGAAGCAGTGATACCCGCTGAAGTGGAAATACCTTCTCTAAGAACCATCCAAGAGGTTGGTCTGGAAGACGCGGAATGGGTTCGTAGCAGGATTGAACAGTTGATGCTCATTAATGAGAAGAGACTGGATGCAGTATGTCATGGCCAACTCTATCAAAACAGAATGATCAGAGCGTTCAACAAGAAAGTCAAGCCTCGACGATTCACACCAGGGCAGTTAGTATTGAAGAAAATATTCCCTCACCAGATTGAAGCTAAAAGGAAATTTGCGCCAAACTGGCAAGGTCCTTACATGGTTCACCGAGTGCTCTCAGGCGGAGCAGTAATCCCCGCAGAAATGGACGGCGTCGGGAGCACAAAGCCGATCAATTCAGACGCTATCAAGAAGTACTACATTTGAAGACAGAGGGACTAGTTGTTGTTTCCTTGTACTTTTTGCATTTTTCTCTAATGTAAACAGAACTACGTATTAGCCTGACTTCCCACGGCGGGATACGTAGGCAACCCATATCGGGTCCGGTCTCCCTTAGAAAAACCAAAAGCATTATCTTTCATGTATTTAGAACTACGATTAACCTGACTTCCCTCGGTGGGATACGTAGGCAATCCTCGTCGGATTCGGTCCCTTCATATTTTCCATTTCCTAATGTATTTGAACTACATTCTGACCTGATTCCGTTTGGATACGTAGGCAGCCTGAGTCAGGCTCGGTCATTGCATTACATGTCTTTATTCTTCCTAATGTATTTGAACTACGTTCTGACCTGATTTCGTTTGGATACGTAGGCAGCCTGAGTCAGGCTCGGTCATTGCCCTTCATATTTTTCGTTATCCCTAATGTGTTTGAACTACGTTCTGACCTGATTCCATTTGGATACGTAGGCAGCCTGAGTCAGGCTCGGTCAATGCATTACATATTTTTCATCCTTCTTTGATATCCCCGAACTACGTACAGACCTGATTCCCATTCGGGGATACGTAGGCAACCTAAAAGGTTCGGTCATACCCTTAGGATAAACCTCCCCCCCCTCTTTTATTTATACCTTCAGAGTGATCACAACATCTACAGAGAGATAGAAAAGCGTCACCAGAAGCCGGAGCCACGAGAAGAGTACATTTGGACGTCCTTAACAAAAGGGAAAACTCGATTGGGTTTCGGAACATGTCATAATTTAAGGAACGATGAATGATCACTATATATATGCGCCTAGTATATACAAAATATACTTATTTTTTCTAAAAATATATATATATATATATTTTCAAAATATTTTACTGCCTTTCCACCTACCGAGCCTTCGAAATAGGAAGTCGCGAGCAATCAAGGAGGTTTTGAAGGGATCCACCATACCGAGTCTCTGGGATAGGAAATCACGAGCGGCTGATGAGATTTTGTAGAAATCTAGTGGCAAGGCCAGGGTCCGCAAGCCGACACAAATCAACACCCCTCCCAAAACTAAGAATTTTTCTTTGAGCGCAGGGAAACAGGAATCAAGACAGGAGGATGTCAAGTCAAGATCATGGACATGATTGGAGAAATCTTTCGGCTATCATGACCATAAGCCAAATATTCTTCCCCTACTCTACTTTAAAATATTTTGTCCCAATTCTTCCAATTCTTAAAGGGTTTCATTTTTGTTTTGCAGGTACGTCCGAGATCCGGATCGAGTATCGAAGATAGAGAGCTCTCATAGGAAAACAGGATAGTTTATCTCTTTCCAAATAACTCCGCCAATCGGAGATTGCCATCTAATTGCGTCAAATAACTCCGTCGATCGGAGAATGCGGACTGACTTCATCAAACTCTACCAATTGGAGTTTTTACATAAGGCAAACAAAACGACGCTCCGCCGATTGGAGTTTGTACATAAGCAAACAAAACGACGCTCTGCCGATTGGAGTTTGTACATAAGGCAAACAAAATGACGCTCCGCCGATTGGAGTTTGTACATAAGGCAAACAAAATGACGCTCCGCCGATTGGAGCTTGTATATAAGCAAACAAAACGACGCTCCGCCGATTGGAGTTTGTACATAAGCAAACAAAACGACGCTCTGACGATTGGAGCCTGTACATAAACAAGCAAGCGACGCTCTGCCAAATCAGAGAAATGTATATTAGCAAGCAAAACATACTCCGCCAATCGGAGGCTGCATCATAGCAAGCATCATCATAACTCCATCAATCATAAGCATGCATGCCATCAACATCCTCATTTTGCATTAAAGATCGCTCCACCAAATGGAGATGTGGAGATGTCACGGCTGATTCACCCGATGAAGACTTTACTTTACAGTGTTGCCCCGCCAGTCGAGAGGCTTTACTTTACAGTGTTGCCCCGCCAGTCGAGAGGCTTTACTTTACAGTGTTGCCCCGCCAGTCGAGAGGCTTTACTCTACAGTGTTGCCCCGCCAGTCGAGAGGCTTTACTTTACAGTGTTGCCCCGCCAGTCGAGAGGCTTTACTTTACAGTGTTTCCCCGCCAGTCGAGAGGCTTTACTCTACAGTGTTGCCCCGCCAGTCGAGAGGCTTTACTCTACAGTGTTGGCCCGCCAGTCGAGAGGCTTTACTCTACAGTGTTGCCCCGCCAGTCGAGAGGCTTTACTCTACAGTGTTGCCCCGCCAGTCGAGAGGCTTTACTTTACAGTTTTGCCCCACCAGTCGAGAGGCTTTACTTTACAGCATTGCCCCGCCAGTCGAGAGGCTTTATTTTACAGCATTGCCCCGCCAGTCGATAGGCTTTATTTTACAGCATTGCCCCGCCAGTCGAGAGGCTTTATTTTACAGCATTGCCCCGCCAGTCGAGAGGCTTTATTTTACAGCATTGCCCCGCCAGTCAAGAGGCTTTATTTTACAGCATTGCCCCGCCAGTCGAGAGGCTTTATTTTACAGCATTGCCCCGCCAGTCGAGAGGCTTTATTTTACAACATTGCCCCGCCAGTCGAGAGGCTTTACTTTACAGTGTTGCCCCGCCAGCCGGAGGCTTTACTTCCCAAGATTATTTCACCTACAATACATCCACTCCGCAAAATGGAGACGTCAACAATCGTTTGGATATCTACACTCTGATCTTTACATTACAATTTTAATTTACATTTTTTAGCCTCAACAGGTACTTTGTAACCCCTTTTTACCTGTTTTGCAGGATGACACACTACAACGTGGAACTACCTCTAAGCAGCGATTGAGGCAATGCTTGATGAGGAATACCAAACTCACAAGCCAGAGTTTCAAGACTAGCACTCCGACTCCAATCCCTACAAGCAGCCGTCCATATTTCTAAATTAGAGTACACCTGCTCTCACAAGCATCGATACCACTTTCTCTATCTCCTAGAGTTCCCACTAGAGGATATTAAAGGGACTACCTCCATCCAGCAATTCGATGTGATCTTATGAAGATGCGAGATGCACCTAGTAGAGTCTCGTTTATGGGTGTGTTATGCACCATATTTATAATCGGGAGGCTGTGAAAGTGCACCCATTTTGAAAAGATTATTGTCATCTAGGAAATAACCTACCGTCAATTCCATAAAACTCTTTCCAAGCTCAACTAAGAGACCAGTGTCAACCATAAATCGTACATTGGGGCAAATTTTGAGGACTGCCTCAAAATTTACCATAATCCTCTATTCAGGACTGCAACCGCCCTAATTCCCATTTCCTTAGGGATACGTAGGCAGCTCAACTTTGAGCATGGCCATACCCACTCCATTCGTGCCAAAATCATCTTCCCCTTTTACCGCAAAAAATACCAGTGTCGACATAAAACCAACACTGGGGCAAATTTTGAGGACCTCTGAAAATTTTTGAACTACATTGGCCTGATTCTCGTAAAACTCGAGATATGTAGGCAACTCGGAGACCAGAGTTCGGTCGAATTCATAATGACAATAACCTTTCTCTTTCTAGGTACGACCTTTCCAAAAATTTGATTTTTTCCAGTCAAGACAAAATTGGCTTTACGTCAACATCTTCGCCCAAAGACTCTTTCATCATCTCTGTTCGAAGAGGGGCAAGTTGTTGACACCCAATTTTGTCCCTCCTTTTTCCCATAATTAATTTTTATATGCTTCTTAATCCCGAGGACTTTTCCAAAATAATTTTCTTATTTTTATATTAAATTTTTATAAATTTTGGCACCAATAATCATTTTTTAAAATGATTTCCTTTACTTTTTATAATAATAATTACTAAAAATAATGTATCTTATAAAATCACCCCAAAAATATTTTATAATTCATTCTTTTTAACAAGATATTGGTATAGTAACTTTTATTTCAAACTCTAAATGAAATTTTGTCGTATCGCTATAGTATTTCCCAAATACAGTCCTATCAATTGAGGATTGCGATTATGCATATCAAAATTATTTCTTAAGTCATCTATACAAGTATTTGAAAATTAATTGGGATGAAAGAAAGCATCGTTAAATTAATTAAGTGGAAAAACGATTAGGGAAAATTGAATTTTCCTACAAATTAATTCATTTACCAAATTTTGGGCCAAATCCTTATTTGTTTCAGCCAAAAGTTATTAGCCCATTACCTAATTACCTAACCCGGCCCAATTTCTCCTAACCCACTACCCAATTCGCCCGACCCGGCCCAAATCCCCCACCAACCCAAAAACCCATCAGTTAAACACACCCCTAATTCTTTTCTCCACTTTCAACAAAACCAACATACCCCTCACCCTCCCAACCGACCGACAGACCACCCCCCCAAACCCTGCTGACCGCCGCCCTCACCACCAAAGACCCGCCGGATTTCGCTTCGTACCGGTGGGCAAACGGCGACAACACCCTCTCCCGTCACCTCACGTTGTACCTTCCCCTTTTCGGAGATGTTTTACAACCTCGAAAAGGTCGCCCGCCGCTAGACCACCGGATAATGGCAAAATCCGGTGGTCTTCACCCTTCTCTCATCCACCTTTATAGCCATCCTCTCACCCCTTTTTGTCATTTCAGAAACAGAGCTGAAAAAGCTCCCCCCGCCGCCGGCTACAGACCTCGGAAAAGAGGAGGAAATCGAGGACCCATCGGATTCAAAGTGTTATCCGACGGGTACGACCTTAGTCCGACGGGTCCGAGCTCTACACCTACGACCCGTCACCGTCTCTTTCAAATCAGCCTGAAAAAAAAGAGGTAGGCATCTCTTTCTTTTTCTCTGGTTTTCATCATTTCCTTTGGCAACTTGGCTTTCCAAGAATTCAAATTTTGAATTCTTGGAAAGAAACGTTGGAGCCCTAAAAATTTTGGCTATAAAAGGACCAATTAATCATCCGAAAAAGAGGGGATTAAGGCATCAACATCAGAAATTTATCAAAAACAACTCACAAAAAATTGTTCTCTGGTTGTTCACTGCCGATTTGCATATACTCACTACTCGTCTTGCTCCTTTTGTTTCGCTTGCTCTATTCGGATAACCGGAGTCGGAGTCGGAGTAGCTAGCTTGGAACTCGACACTCGACGGCCTCAATCGCTGCCCAACGCAAGGTAAATTCTACCCCGCCTAATTACTTTATATTTAGTTTTTTGTGATCCGTTAATTGTGCGAGTTTGTTTTGTTGTTGTTTGGCTGATTTTGGTTAGAAAATATGATCTGAAGTTAGTTTCTGGTTGATGTTGTTCATATTAGATTATGTGTTTGGAAATTTGTTGTAACTTGAAATTTAGCTCAAACAAATTTCATAAAGTTTGATATTGTGAATGGGGTTGGCTGTTTGTTCGTCTGGTTGCGAGTGTGGGCTTAAAGTAAATTAGTTCTCGAGTCATTTGTTTGGTATCTATAGTCCATGGTATGCTTTTGTAGAATATTTACAATCTTGATTCAACTTGAAATAATTATCAGGAGGCTCCAAGTCTTCAAATGTACATGGCTGGTTGTTTAATTGTCATTGTGACGTTGGTTCTTTTTTGAGCTTGATGACAATCGATTAGTTACGTCTCGAACTATTCGTACGTTTACGGGCTGTGGCTATAACTTCGAGAAGATTGTACATACACATGTGCAATCGTTCTAAAGGCTTGCATATATATATTGATCACCTAGTTTTAGGTTAATTAAATTGGATGAAGAGTATGGTACCAGCTCACACGTAGGACTGTTTTTCTTCCTGTTAAAGCATGGATTAGTGGTCTGTTTAAAACTGTGGTAGCATGCGACTTGGACCATTAGGAACATTACAAGTAGTTGTGTTTAACTCTCTGTTGGTTTGCATCTTAACGTGAAAGAAGACTTATTGTTTGCTTAAGTTTCTTCCTTTATCGAACTCAAGAATGAGTTCTCTGTTGCGTTAAAATATTTTCTTATTGTTTGGTGTATCCCATAAACTGTTTTCCTCTCTTTGTGCTCACTACTTCTCAACTCTCAAGTAACAAACTTTAGGATCATTAGTTAAATCTTGAAATATTAACTATAAGTAAAAAAAAATTTCTTTTCCTCATGTGCATACATTTTAAACTTTGGAAATAAGGAATAGTTAGTTCACTAGGTTGATCAAATGATTAAGGTATGCAAGATTGGTGTCAGGAAACTTCAAAATAGGCTTTGTGCGTTACTTTATTACTGTGTTTGCTTAAAATATGCCCAGGACAATGTACCTTTATTAATACGACTTTGTCATTGTTATTTATTTAGTTTCTAATTCCTTATCTTCTCTTATTGTTTCATGTACACCCCGGAGAGTTGGAGTTCTCATTTGAAACTCAATCTCGGCCCAAATATGTTTTGGGTCGAACAGCTATTAGGAACTATCGCGGTGTTCGGAGTCACTCATTAGGAGACTAGTTCCTCCAAAGGAACTTAACATACTTAGTCCTTTATTTTCTATATGCTTTTCTTAGTATTTGAATTGTTTAACTAACCTCGTATTATTCGTATACGCATTTTGTGTGATTTGGATTAATGTTTATTTTTTTCTCACAACTTTGTTGGGTTATCTTTATTTAGTTTAAAATTTTGAAAGTAAGTTTCCTTCACTCTTTTAGTTTAGGCAAAAGTTTCGGATTTCCTTTTTTTTTTGTAATGCTTTAAAATTAGTGGTTAAACACTTTCAAAATAATAATAAATGGTAAATAGTGCATATTTTTTTTAGGATTAACTAATTTAGGCTTTGTTTCAAGGAAAACTTGTTTAAATAACTCGCGGTAGATTTTCAAAAATATCAGTTAGCGATTCAATATATTTCAAACGAATATTTAGTCATTCTTAGGCTTTAAACTATAGAACGCTTTATCTAATTTAGGCAAGCCTTCTTTATATTTATTAATAACTCGTTTATTCTCTTATTTTAACCCCAATATTTCACAAATATTTTTGTTATACTCTATATCTATTTTGAGATTTCAGATTTTAAAGCCTCAAAACACAAGGTATATATGTCATATGCTATCTACTACAAGGTATATATATTTATATTTTACTTACCCTTCTTCCTACTTAAATTACACATATATTATTTTATCAATTACATTTACGTACATAATACTTTCTTTCATATTCAATGCATGTTCATTTTTACCTTACGAATAAAAGTCTCCTTTACATGAAGACAAATAATTCTCGTTCTCTACTCAAGTTTTCAAATTGTTCTTTTACATGAAATATATTTACAAAACAAATATGATTTTCTCTTATATCTTTTTCTCTATTACCGGTATACTTATTTCTTACATACTTTTACTTATCCAAATCCTTTAAATGATAAACTTTTCATATGATTTCTTATATTTTTAATATACATACGTCATCTTTACTTTCTTTTTAATAAACATGTCATAAACTGTCTGAAACTTCAAGAAATACATATTTTTTACTTTACAAAAAGTATTTGTATAAATAAATGTTTTCATTTTTTTTACATAGCTTTTAAGTATATATTCTTATAAATCATAAAGTTCTACATACTTTAATTATAATTACGATAAAAGTATTGCTATTAAACTTTCATATATTTTGACATGTACGTACATATGTTTCATCTTTTTACCATAAGCATATTTTATATTTTTGCCTATTGTAGTGGCATGTGTCATATACTTTGAGTTTTTCTTTAAATTAATAAAACATGTTTTTATCACCTTTTTAGCAAATAATTCAAAAAATAGTTTTTCCCAAATATGTTTCTAAACTGAGTTTAAGGACTATCTTCGGATAGGCTCTGAAGGGTGCCTAACACCTTCCCTTCGAGTAACCAAAACTCTTACTCAGAATCTCAAACGTTTTCGCAGACTAAAAACAGAGTTTTACATTTCCAAAACAAAGGCAGAAGAATCGGATGTTGCAAGCATATTTTGGCCAGTCCGAAATAGGGCGCGACAGCCTCTGTCCCTGTTTGTCCCAGTGTGCTCTACATATAAGACCATGTTTTATTGTTGGACTATAGATTTATTCATAATGTGGGAATTCATGCTTAGTTCTAAGGAAGTTTTATATGGCCTATTTGTGAACATGAGAAGAGAATAGATGCCATGATCCTATTACTTGATTAATTCTGTGATTAGGAGTCATTTATGCTCATCACTTGATCACTTTATGATGTAATTGATACAGTCCAAGCATGATTTGGTATCCCCTTTCCTTGTATGTTTAGAACAGCCATGTTACTTGTTTATTCTTAGCAAAATTGATTTGTCTGCCCCTTTTATTTCAAGTTCAAATTGTGGACAACTTGATACTTGATTATTCTTGGTAAATTCTGATGTGTAATTGATTGACCACAGTATGTCTTCATCCTTTTGATTTATTTTCCTCCTAATTTGGATTGGAATAGCTTTGGTACTAGGTTACTTTTGGCAAGTTATGATAATGCAATTGGTTACTCATTAAATCTCTCATTCTTTATTGATTTTTCTTCCTTATATGGATCCGAATAATGTTGTACTTAGCCAATTATGGTATAATGTTGACTGGATCTTCACCTAATTGACTTATTTGCTTGGCTTTGGAAAAGTTTGTGGTAAATTCACAAATTTATTATGCAATAAAATAGGACTGATTTCTTTCGAAAAGGAAGGTATATTCCTTTTCTCCTTTTATTATGAAACAGCTCTAGTACTCACGTATTTATGATAAACTTAACATGATTCTCTACTCCTAATTGATTCTATCAATCTGTTTAAAGAAAAACTCTTTTAATTGATTTGTGAAATTATTTTCTTTCCTTATTTTATTTACAATTTACCTACTATATAAGCAGTCCCCTCTTTTCATAGTCTTCTCAGACTTTACAGACTCACAACTCTCATAATTTAAATTTTTTTCTTCTGGGTGAACAAGCTTATTGATTACTGACTGTTGGCTGTCAAATTTTTCTTATTATTTACTGCACACTGATTAGTTTACGATTCGAAGTAATTAAATTTGTGCGCATGATTCTCTATAAGTTTGAATGCCTCTTTGTTTATCTATTATTTTGAGAATACTTTAAGTGCTCTGTAATGGAAGCAAACAGGTATGCCTCTCGACTTGTATGTGTTAAATATATGAACGAGTAGAAATTATGTTCTTAGGAGTTAAGTTTAAACATCGTCCTAGTTGAAATCTGTTTCTTGGATTTTTCTGCGATTTATTTGTGTTATTCAATAATTGTTAGTGCATCTATTTTGTATCGTCCTGCTGCCTTCTGTATTGAATACGAGCCTTTGACACATATTATACCCCCTGACATGGGCAATGCCTAAGACCCTTGAGGTCCTCATGAAACTTTGTCATGTCGGGGATCGGTATTAGAGACTGCTATAGGTTCCTCCAAAATTTTGTATGCATATGTGACAGGTTCTTTGGGACAATGAAGAGTTGCCTGGGATGGGACCTATTGAAGGTTGTTTAGTCTATTTCATTAGTCGTGATCTATTTTTTTTGCTATTCATTTTTGGCCTGTAATAAATCTGTATAAACTCTTTTATATTAATGAAAGATTAGGGGACTGCTATGAGGGAGGGGCAAACTATTTGCTATCTGTTTTACCTATTTGAAAATATAGAGAGCATGGCTATAGGATCTAAATAAATTGCTAGCATGTTGAATTAATTAGTCACCACGTTCGTAGGATTAAATAAATTCGCAGCTTGTTCGAGTATAATGATAATACGTAAATATCATGTCTATAGGACTTTGAAATGTGTTCGGTGTTATCTTAAAATTGTTACACTCAAAACCGTGTTTAAAAGTTTTATTATTCGCAAGAATGCAGTTAGTATGTGTTGAAATGTCGACGTGTTTAAGTTTTTAAATTAAATCTGTCATTAAAGAATCATGTTCTTAAGCTTTAAATGGCTCGAGCATGTTTTAAGTTTAAATTTCTGCACGCCCAACATGTAGGCAGTAATTCAAGCATGCGTAAATCAGATAAACATTTAGAAATTATGATTTTCGGATTCATTTAAATATGCTTTCAGAATCTGCTCTATTCAAGTATGTTAAATAAATTCATCACACTTAGACACCATGTTATTAAGACTCTAAACTAATTAATCAGGATCTAACAATAGACAGGATGTATAGTAGCTGTGAATACTGATCATTTAATAGGTTTATATATGTTTCAACATTAATATAATCAGTTATTATGTCTAATAAAAAATCTGGTCCAGCATGCTATAGTTATTTGCTATCATTCAAAATCTGTTTTAGCATATAATTCAATTAGTTATCATGTTATAGAAGTTAAATTTGTTTTAGCATGTTAATTCATTTAGATACCATGCTTATAGGATTTAAAGTTATTTTAGCATGTTAACTCAATTTCAGCATGTTAAATCTGCTTATGGGATTTAAATAATCAATTTTCTGCATGTTTTAATCTTTAGAGATCATGCCTATAGGTTAAAAGTATCATTTGTGTTTAATCACCTTATATCGTCTTTAAATAATTAAGAGGCTTCTATGAAACTCTTATGTGCTACTCGACTTAAAGTCTATATGTTTTGTTTGATGCTAAACTTGAGTCTAATTAGTAACCTTAGGTTTTATTTGTCTAGACCTATATCCAAATAGTAGTCCAATGCCTCTTGGACAATAAGTCAGGACGGGTAGGCATACTAAGGTACGTTAGACTTTTTCATTTCTTTAGTACGCGCTTTAGGTTAATAATAATCTTAATAACCAACTTAGGTGGGTAGATAGACGGATATGATGGAAATTGTCCCGAGCAGAATACGATAATGTCTTTGGAATTATCTTCGATAATAAGACGGGCGCTGATCCGAATAGGTTAAAACTAACCTAAGTTTAGTTCTTGTTTTATTATATGTTTGGGGTAGTTATCTAAATCACTTAGTAATTAGGTTTCTTTTTCTATATTCTTGTGTTAATTCTGTCTTCTCGTTGATCTCCTTTTCGTTTTATTATTTATTTTAATTGCGGTTTATATGCATGATCTTTTTCTCACTTAGACTATTAGTAACTAATTTATCTACTTGTTTAAAATAAAGGTTCATTTGTTTAATTACTTAGTTAATAATAGGCTAATAAAATTGTTGACCCTTTGTTTATCACTTAATTCCCACATAAATAACGAATCCGGCAGGGACCCACATTTGTGGACCTCGAAAGGTGCTTAACACCTTCCTTTTGAGGTAACTTGAACCCTTACCCGATTTCTGGTGACGTAGACCTTAAATTAATTTAGTCGTAGTTAGTTAGAATGGTGCTCTAACGCACCTTAAATTCGTTAGGTGGCGACTCTTCACTCTTTTCTATCTTAAAAAGAGTTGTCACGTCGATGGCCCATCTTTTCGCGAGAAAAATGGGGCGCGACAATATTTATTATCGGTGAACAATGATAGTTGATAATGGTGGGGGAGGGGCAACGATTAGAAGTGAAAGTGAATGAAGTAGTGATGAAATGTCATTTTGTAGAAATTCTTGATTGAGTTGTATTTTAATGATATTAAACTTTGTTATATATTTTAATCATTCATATCTATGCAAATCCATTAAGTGCTTGTAAAATAAATTTATGAAAATTAAACTTCCGTAGATTCGAACCTAAAAACTAAATATGTTTAATGACTAAAATCTAAATAATTAAGATTCATATATTAATTAAGTATTGACAAATCAGGCAAAATTATTAAGATAAAAATATCAATCAATGTGTATATAAGTTGACCCGCACATCACTAATATGAAAAAGTAAATTACCAAATGACCCTTTCCAAAGGGATTATGTTTATCTACTTGGAAAGAAAAAAAAAGGGCATGTACTGTTTATTTGCTTGTTAATTTAATCTTAAAAGGACTATGATCGCCTTTAGTATCATTCATCAACTTATTTGACCCATTTAGCTTGATGCTTATTAGTCCATGTTTATGATTACTTGTTATTACAACATTCACTAAATAGACTAGTAATTTGTTTTCAATATGTACTAATAGCTAGTTTCCTATGCTTATTGATGATTAAAATAATATCCTAGTCCTAACACTTAAAAATATTTGTGAAAAAAAAGTAAACGGTTCTTGAGAAATTTCGAGGAAAATACTTAGGACTTAGGGTGGATTCGGTATGAAGAAAAATATTTTCCATGGAAAATGTGTGTTAGAAAATAAGTGGATTTCTTATTTATTTTCTTGTATTCGGTAAATAAGAAAAAATTATTATCCTAAAAGTATTTGTATATAATTTAGACAAATACTATAGAAGGTGGGGGTCGAGAGGTATGGGTGTGCGATGGTGGGGATGAGGCTTATTGATGCAATTCAAGTTGCCTCAAGACCTTTTACAAAAAGTCAAGCACGTGAGCTCCAAGCATTACAAAGCTTGTTCATGAAAAGAGATGCACTTGAGTGCATTATGGAGCCTTCTCGGGGGTTTCACGTCTTGATGGTAGCTTGGGGAGATGAAAAGAAGAAAGAGGCACAAGATGGCCATGTTAGTGAGGAAATAGGCTAAGCATGCAATATGACCATTTGATGAATTATCATGAATTCAACCAAAGGAAGACAATCAAACAAGGCCCTTACTTCATTAAGGGTATAATTGTAATAGCTAGTTCTTCCTTTCTTTATCCTAGTATAAGTAGTAGTTTTCTTAATTCCCTACGTAGATTACATTGATATTGACCAAATACTCTTTGAGAGATTAGTGAGCTTGCTTAAGCTTTTGATTGTGTTGAATTTGGGAAGAAGGGTTGCTTGGGAATATAATTCCCTTGAGGTCTTTCTAATAGGTTTAGGTGCTATCTTGAACAATTCAATGGAGGTCTTTACTTTTTAGTATTGGTTGCCTTGATTTTTCAATTGTGTGTCTACCTTTCTATCTCTTTTCTTCTTCCTTTTAATTCCTTTTTCTTGTTATTCCCTTTTCTTTACTTAGAATTGTATCAATTGGTAATAAGAGCTTGGATTAGATTTGTTTCAACAAATCTAGTCTTTGGGATTTTGATATTATAAATAAAAAAATAAAAAATAAAAAAAAACCTTTTTTTTTGTTGTTTTTGATGCTAGATTCTTGTTCTCTAGTATCATTTTAGTCTAAATTTGAAGTTTCAAGCCATTTTGAGTTGTGGAGAAGATTCTACCATGAAAGAGTTTTGAAACTTTGAAGACTTGAACAAATTCAAGTGGGTCTTGTTGATTTTGGTTGAAATTGAGGTTAATATTGGTTGGGGTTTGTTCTCTAGGCCGAGGGGGAGCTAGTCTTAAGATTTGAAGAAATTTGGTGAAGTTTTGGAAAAGGGTTTTAACTTGGTGTTCTTGAAGATCTTCAAGTGTTCTTGAAAAAAAGATGCTATAAAAGTATATTTGATCTTCAAGTGCTCTTGAATTGACAAAAAGTGTTTGTTGGGTCCACTAGTGAAAAATTAAAAAAAAAGTCCATGTGGACCGGACACGTCAGCAACCACGTCAGCCACCAGCTTCCACGCGCGCATCAACCCCCACTCTTACCTGCAGGAGAGTGTAGCTCAACTTCAGAGAGCTGATTTCTCTTAACACCCAAAAAAAATTCTAAGTGTCAATCTTTTTTCCCTCTTCTCCTACACTTATTCCTCTTCACCTTCATCTAATTTCTTTGATTCTTACAACTAATTAACAACAAGTAATTATTTCTACTTCTTGTTGATTAGTTCTTGAGTCCAAGTTTTTTTTTCTTGCCAATTTTTTTTCCCCAACTTTTCTTGCTTATTTCTGTTGAACCTTCTTGATTCTCGTCCGTTAGCCTTGAGTTTTCTTTCTAGAGTCAAACAAGAATCCATTCTTGACCTCAAGTAGAGATTGGACTCTTGCAACTCATCGGACTAAACAAGATACAATCATTGGCCAATGCAATTTGTGAGGCAATCAAAGGTGTGCATCCTTGAGTGATTGTGAGCTATTTATTTTGACTAACCTAACGTGTTTGCTTACTTTGTTTGAGTGTATTCACTAGGTACCAATGTCGAATCATGGTGATGAGACTCGGGGTCCCACCGGGGACCCCGCTCTACTCGAAGTGATGAACATGATCTCCGCTCTCTCTATCCAAATGGGTGAACGAATGGATCGAATTGATACTCGAATGGAGGGTATAGAAGCAACAAATAGGGACGCTTCTTCAACTCCTCTCATTCATTACCATGGAACCACAAGTGGAGCTCGCCAAGCTTCTTCTTCCCTGATGTCACCTAGAACTCTTCACTGAATGATCTACCCCACTTCCACCACCCCACTACCACATATTACCCACCAACCTCTACCACAAGTCCCTCAACAACCACTAGAATATATAAAAGTCTTTCTTTCAATATGAACTACGCATACCTCATCCACAACCCCAATTGCCTCAACCACACCCACAAGTTCCTCCACTTCCACCAAATATCCGTCAACCACTTCGAAATGTCCAACCAATGGGTGATGAGCTCCCCGAAGAGCTCCAAGAGGAGTTAGAAGAGGTAGCCAATGAATTTAACAACCGAATGAGAGGGAAACACATGCAATTCCAAGGTCCTCATCGTGGGAGAGGGGCAAGATATGGTCCTATCCCTCAAATGGGTAGGCAAAGAGGTATTCAAGGGGGAGTCGCCCACCAAAGCCGAGGTTATCATGATGACAACTATGGCGACAATCCGTATGGAGATAATGGACACCATGGCAATATTGGGGATCGATACACGAGTCTTAACTCCATCAAAGTTACTCTTTCTTCCTTCAAGGGTGGAAGCAATCCCGATGTGTTCCTTGATTGGGTGATGCAATGTGATAGAATCTTCTTGACTAATGATATATCCGAAGTGCGAAAGGCGTCTTATGTTATTGCTCAATCTGAGGGGTTTGCTTCTACATGGTGGGAAACTCAAGTGAAGGTAAGGAGATTGCATGGTTTGACCCTCACTCCCACTTGGGAAGAGCTAAAGGCTATCTTGAGGCGCAAATATGTAACCGAACAATATTTTCAAGAGCAACTCAAGAAGGTCTACACTTTACAACAAGACACCAAGAGTGTGAAAGAGTATTATGATGAGTTCCAACTTGTGAAGATGAGGATTGATTTTGAAGAGGATCCTATAAATGCTATGACTCGGTTCGATGCCGGGTTGAGTAAAGATATTGCTTCCCAAATGAGACTCCACCATTATAGTGATATTGATGAAACTCTTGAAGCGGCTATTGAGATAGAAGTGGGGCTCAAGGAAAAGAAGCTCAACAAGTCAAGAGGGTACAAGGGTTCTTGGACCAACAACAAATAAGGGGGTTCTTCATCTTCCAATTGAAAACGCAACAAGGGCAACATGCAAAATTCAAAGAATCCCTTTGTCCAAGGCAATCAAGTTGAGAAGCCGATTCCTAAAGTTCCCCTAAAGGAAGGAGGTAATTCTTCTAGACCTCTTCAATGCTATAAATGTCAAGGTTTTGGTCATAAGATGAGTGAGTTCCCCAACCAGAGGGCATTCGTTGTAATGATGGAAGAAGCTTGTAGTGATGATGATGTGCAATTTCTTGAGGGGGATGATAATGAGGGTGCCCACGGAGAGGAAGATGTTGATAATGAGGAGGGTGACCAATATGGAGATGTTGTCGTGCCTTGTGGTTAAGCAATGAGGGCCTTGGTAATCAAGGATATGCCTCAAGAAGGGGAGCTTACCGTGCCAAACTATGTAGTGCGAAGGGCCATGATAAGCAAGGCTATGGATGACCCGAGTCAAAGGGAGAACTTTTTTCATTTTAAGTGCCTCATCAAGGGAAATGTATGTTCCTTGATAATTGATAGTGGGAGTTGTGCCAATGTTGCAAGTACTACCTTGGTGGATTTTCTCCACCTTTCCACCACCAAACACTCTACTCCATACAAACTTCAATGGTTGAGCGAATGTGGGGAGTTGAGAGTGCATAAACAAGTATTGATCAAGTTTAAGATTGGTAAATACCAAGATGAAATCCTATGTAATGTGGTACCAATGCAAGCTTGTCATGTTTTTCTTGGGAGAACGTGGCAATATGATAGAGCTACAAACCATGATGGTAGAACCAATCGGTATTCCTTTGAGCATGAAGGGCACAAATATGTCTTATATCCTTTGACACCGGTGCAAGTTAGTCAAGTATACCAAAAGATGCGAGAGTTGAAGGAGAAAAGCAAGGGTGGGGATGGTAGTAGTAGAGACAATGGAGTCGGAGAAGGGAGTGAAAGGGTGGAGAACCCTAAGATAAAGGCAAAGGTGGCTCTCCTGACAAGTTTTAAGGAGATTTCGGGGGAGATGGAGGAGAGACACCCGGTGGTCGTTATCTTGCATAGGGACTATTCTTTACATACTAATGAACTAACCTCTCCTTTGCCTAGTTCTATTTCTTCTCTTTTGCAGGCCTATGACGATGTGTTTCCTTTGGAACTTCCATCGGGATTGCCTCCTTTAAGGGGAATTGAGCACCAAATTGACTTCATCCCAGGGTCATAATTGCCAAACAAACCGGTTTATAGAGCCAACCCAGTGGACACCAAGGAACTTCAACGGCAAGTGGATGAACTCCTTGAGAAAGGGGTGGTACGTGAAAGCATGAGTCTGTGTACGGTCCCGGTGATCTTGTTTCCAAAGAAAGATGGCACATGGCGAATGTGTGTGGATTGTTGCGCCATTAATAAAATCACGATAAAGTATCGCCATCCCATTCCTCGACTTGATGACATGTTAGATGAATTAAATGGTTCATGTGTATTCTCTAAGATAGATCTTAGGAGCGGTTACCATCAAATTCGGATGAAACTCGGTGATGAGTGGAAAACGGCATTCAAAACCAAATTTGGTCTATATGAATGGTTAGTGATGCTTTTTGGTCTCACTAACGCTCCTAGTACTTTCATGCGCTTAATGAATTATGTGATGAAACCTTTTATTGGAAAATTTGTGGTTGTGTATTTTGATGATGTGTTAGTGTATAGCAAGACCATGGATGAACATGTTGTTCATTTGAAATGTGTGTTTGAAGTGCTTAGACAAGAACAACTTTATGCTAATGTGGATAAATGCTCTTTTGGTGTTGATGAAGTTGTCTTCTTGGGTTTTGTTGTGAGTTCAAGGGGCGTTGAGGTTGATGAATCTAAAATAGACGCTATTAGGAATTGGCCAACTCCTACATCCATTGGTGATGTTCGTAGTTTCCATGGATTGGTTAGTTTCTATAGGCGGTTTGTTAAAGGATTTAGCACCATAGCCGCTCCCTTGACCAAGGTAATCCGTAAGGATACACCTTTCTCTTGGGGTGAGGAGCAAGCAAAGGCATTTGAAACCTTGAAGAAAATGCTTAGCTCCGCACTATTGTTGCAAGTGCCCGATTTTGATAAGATCTTTGAAATTGAATGTGATGCTAGTAAGGTAGGTATTGGGTTGTTTTGATGCAAGATTCAAAACTCATTGCCTATTTTAGTGAAAAGCTTAAAGGTGCGACATTAAATTACTCCACCTATGATCTTGAGATTTATGCTTTGATTAGAGCTTTAGGTAATTGGCAACATTGCTTGTGGCCTAAAGAGTTTGTCATTAGGACCGATCATGAGTCCTTGAAACACCTAAAGGCCCAAGGGAAGTTGAACAAACGGCATGCCAAATGGGTTGAATTCCTTGAAACTTTCCCTTATGTAATCCAATACAAAAGGGGGAAGGATAATGTTGTAGCGAATGCCTTGTCTAGAAAATATGTTTTGATTACTACTTTGACTTCCAAATTGATGAGTTTTAAAAGCTTGAAAATATTGTATCCCGAGGATCCCATTTTTGCTCCAATCTATTAAGATTGTGAAGCATGGGAAAGGGACCATGGGCTTAAGGATAAACCTCCTACCCCTTTTGCTAGATTTGATGGTTACTTGTTCAAGAACAAGCGATTATGTGTACCAATGAGCTCTTGGAGGGAACTCCTAGTGAGGGAGGCACATGATGGGGGTTTAATGGGACATTTTGGTATTGATAAAACCTTGTATATTCTTGAAGAACAATTCTTTTGGCCAAAAATGCGTAGTGATATTGCAAAACTTTGTGGTCAATGTGTTGAATGTAGTAGTGCTAAGTCTAGACTATTTCCCCATGGTTTGTACACCCCATTTCTCACTCCCCAAAGACCTTGGCTTGACATTTCTATGGATTTTGTGTTGGGTTTGCCAAGGACTAGAAGGGAAAAAGATAGCATTTTTGTGATTGTTGACCGATTCTCCAAGATGGCTCATTTTATTGCATGTCATAGGTGTGATGATGCTTCTCATGTTGCATCTTTGTTTGTTGAGAATGTGGTCAAGTTGCATGGCATTCCTAAAACAATAGTGAGTGATAGGGACCCTAAGTTCCTTAGCCACTTTTGGAAGGAGTTGTGGGGTCGACTTGGAACAAGATTGTTGTTTTCCACCTCTTGTCACCCCCAAACTGATGGTCAAACCGAGGTTGTGAATAGAACCTTAGGTTCTATGCTTAGGGCCATGGTTAAAGGAAAGCTAACATCTTGGGAAGACCAATTGCCTTTAGTTGAGTTTGCATATAATCGTGTTATTCATAGTACTATTGGCATGTCCCCATTTGAGGTTGTTTATGGTTTTAACCCCCTCACCCCTCTTGATCTAACCCCTTTGTCTCAAGATGTTGTTTTAAGTTTAGATGGTAACAAAAGGGCCGAGGCCATGAAGGTTTTGCATGAGGAGGTGCGCATTCAACTAGAAAAGAAAAATCAAGAGACGGCCAAACGAGCCAACAAGGGTCGAAAGAAGATTGTGTTTGAACCGGGTGATTGGGTTTGGGTCCATTTCCTCAAGGAAAGGTTTCCCAACAAAAAGAAGACAACGTTAATGCCTAGAGGAGATGGTCCATATGAAGTACTTGAAAGACTCAATGACAATGCATACAAGGTGGCTCTCCCTCCGGAATACCAAGTACATAACACTTTCAATGTGTGTGATATTTCTCCTATGGTGGTTGATGATGACCATTTGAATTTGAGGGAAAATTCCTTTCAAGAAGGGGAGAATGATGCAATTCAAGTTGCCTCAAGGCCTTTTACAAAAAGTCAAGCACGTGAGCTCCAAGCATTACAAAACTTGTTCATGAAAAGAGATGCACTTGAGTGTATTATGGAGCCTTCTCGGGGGTTCCACGTCTTGATGGTAGCTTGGAGAGATGAAAAGAAGAAAGCGGCACAAGATGGACATGTTAGTGAGGAAATAGGCTAAGCATGCAATATGACCATTTGATGAATTATCATAAATTCAACCAAAGGAAGACAATCAAACAAGGCCCTTACTTCATTAAGGGTATAATTGTAATAGCTAGTTTTTCCTTTCTTTATCCTAGTATAAGTAGTAGCTTTCTTAATTCCCTACGTAGATTACATTGATATTGACTAAATACTCTTTGAGAGATTAGTGAGCTTGCTTAAGCTTTTGATTGTGTTGAATTTGGGAAGAAGGGTTGCTTGGGAATCTAATTCCCTTGAGGTCTTTCTAATAGGTTTAGGTGCTATCTTGAACAATTCAATGGAGGTCTTTACTTTTTAGTATTAGTTGCCTTGATTTTTCAATTGTGTGTCTACCTTTCTATCTCTTGTCTTCTTCCTTTTAATTCCTTTTTCTTGTTATTCCCTTCTCTTTACTTAGAATTGTATCACTTATGGGGGGGGGGGGGGGGAGCGGACCACAATCAATGCGGAATGCCACTTGTAAAGCTTGTTTTTCCTACTTACACTAGGGAGTTCATTTTTCTTATTTTTAAGGAGCTTGTTTTCCTAGAGAAAATATTTGATCAATCGAACATGAAAAATTGAAAAACATGTTCTAGAAAATGTTTTTCTTCATACCGAACACACACAATCAATGCGGAATGCCACTTGTAAAGCTTGTTTTTCCTACTTACACTAGGGAGTTCATTTTTCTTATTTTTAAGGAGCTTGTTTTCCTAGAGAAAATATTTGATCAATCGAACATGAAAAATTGAAAAACATGTTCTAGAAAATGTTTTTCTTCATACCGAACACACACAATCAATGCGGAATGCCACTTGTAAAGCTTGTTTTTCCTACTTACACTAGGGAGTTCATTTTTCTTATTTTTAAGGAGCTTGTTTTCCTAGAGAAAATATTTGATCAATCGAACATGAAAAATTGAAAAACATGTTCTAGAAAATGTTTTTCTTCATACCGAACACACCCTTACTTCCATCATTTTTCATTTGGACAAGAGATAAGTGTTATATTAATCTTTCAAAAAAATTGTCCTTAATAGTCATATGAGCAACTCAACGCTTGCATCAAACTACAAAACGCATGATATGTCTTTAAACTTTTATCAAACTTCAGTTCGTTTATTCGTTTTTCAGTTATAGAAAAATATGCAAAAAAAAACACCAAACCAAATTATTTAGTTCGATATTTCTAAAACGGACTATCCAGTGCAAACGAGTGGAATAAAATAAGCATAAAATCAAATTGTTACACTAACACTGAACATCGAACCCATAGGCTTTATCCCAATTTTCCAGCAGCAGCTTGCAGCCACCAACAGATGCTCATTCGATTATTTGTCCAAGGTTCAAAACTATGTCCAAGATTGACCATATTTTTCCAGCAACATATTCTAGGTTAAAGGTGTAATGACAAATTCAGGCAGAAATTGTGAGACTAACAAAAAAAAAACTCATGAAACTAAAATCATGAGTTCATGGTGGAACAGAAATGAGAGTATCAAGCAACATATTCTTGTTAAAGGTTTAATGAGTACTTTTCACAGAAATAGTAACACCATAAAACTCATGAAACTAATAGCAAACACAGATGACTGCAGAAGTTCCCTAAAGTCCTTTCTCTATCTCCTGTAGTGAAAAATAAAGATAGTCGTCCTCGCAGAAAACTACCATATCAAATCCCCAAGTTACAACATCAAGATTATTTAACCAAGTAAAGTAAAATTTATCACCGCCCCCTTGATACGGAGTAATTCATATCCTCGAGTGAAGATGGGAAAAGCTCAACGTAACGACTTCCAAGTGTCATCCTATCCTTCGCCAGGGCTGCTTTAGCATCATCGGTGCTTGCAAACTCTACGAAAGCTTCTCCAGTTGGCCTTCCATCAGAAAGAAATGTGACATGAATTGCATCCTCAGACAACACAAAATCTTTGAAGAAATCCATGATATCATCCTTGCCAGCAGAAAATGGCAATCCCCTCATCCGCAAAACAGACGTGACTTCATTCGGGTCTCTCCCGTCCACTGGTTTCTCCAGTACTCTGATAAACATGTAGGTCATATCAAATACAATTTCATGTTATAAGAAGTTATACAGTCTCTCATTTCAAACAGCAAAATATCAGTAAAACCACCAAGAAATATGCTTGAATCCTTGAACTACAGCAGAATATAAAGGCAAGGACTAGGAAAGTTGACAGGTTAGCTGAATCATCTCTGATCCCTATAATTCAAAACTTGAAAGCTTTCTGCCTGTAGAGTCAATTAGCATTCCTGATGCTTCTTCATTTAAAATATATAGGTATCGATTCTGATAGCTGTGGTGCAAATAGATAATGCGCTAAGATGTTTGTGGAGATTAACATGGGCACACTTCTAGGAAATCACATACTACATTTTGGAAGTTTCAGTGGCAAGGAGGTGTAAAACGTTAGGAAATAAATAAGCAGAAAACCTTTACAATACGTCAAAGTTGAGTAAATAATTCGTTTGTTAGCCAGTTGTCATAAAATAAATAAGGTGTGCAGTAATTCACAAACGCCCAAGATCGCAATTTCAAAATCAAAATGCAATGCTGAGGGGCCGCTAACCCAGTGACAATGGATAAAAGTAAACTTATCGCATTTCCAGGAATTCTAACGACCCGTGTTGTTACGTATTGTTTCATAATGTATCGTATTGTATTGTATTGTATCATACTGTATTGTTTTAATGAATACAACTTTTGGATAGATTGTATCGTTTCTCGTCGTTACATAATCTCACACATCGATAATTTGAAGGATAAACCTACTAGAAAAGTAAGATACGGGGTAGGACTACTATATAAAGGTCGGATAAAGGATAAAATAGAATTATTAAATAATAAGTAAAATGAGAAAAAAATATAAGGTAAAGACGCGATCCCATCAAATCGGTGGATACATAAAATGGGGCGGTTACCTAACCATGAAATCAAACCATATCATACAATATGTTTTAAGTAACAATCAAAACAAACATGGTATTAATAGTAATGATACAATACAATATCATGGTAACAACCATCCAAACAAAGTGTAAGAGTCGAAAACAGCAAAATGCAAGATTAAAATCCAACCAAAAAAGGAGGTTCAAGCATGTTGACCGTTTTCTCCTCAACTTCTCCTATATGTTAACTCATTAATGAGCCCCAAAGGAGAAATTAGCATGTTTGTTTCCACATGCACAACCACCAGGCTGTATAAAAGGGGGGAAACGTGGGCAACATGTAGGTGGAGCATCATCCACCAATCGCTCTCAGTAAATCCATTTCCTTACCCACTTTTCAAAGTCTCACACGGTTTCCCTTATTAGCTACACCTATATTGTGGTACAGATAAATTTGGTGAAGGGCCTTACTTCAAAGATGTCAGCAATTTCTTGACACCAGTAAAAATGCAGATAGATGCTACTAAAATTTTCTAAGTTCATACATACACAATTTTCATAAAGCCACCTACCCTTTCTCTAGAAAAGTGACATCCAAAGTCGTAGGACATATTACAAATAGACATGTCTTCATTGCTGCAAAGCAGTAGGTTAAAATATATATATATATATATATATATATATATATATCCACCACTAGGAAGATTATACAACCTAACTAGCATAATAGGTAATGGCTATTGGCTATAGCCTACAGTCTACTAAGATTTTTTAAAAAAAAAAAATTGGTAACTTTGTATGTTCCTCATGGAGCAGTACTAAAACTGTACTGATCAATATTTACAACATGTACTTCAAATCCTACTATCTTTTCCTAAATTGAGTCTAGTACATCAATTATGGAGATAGTATCATTTGAGTATATCTGATTTACACCAAAAACATAGTAGCATAAGACAATTAAGTTTGACTTTTTGCATACTATTCTCTAAACTATCAAAAACTCTAGTGCTCCTCTCCTTCCATACTGCCCACCATATACTAGCAGGGACAATTCTCCATCTGTCTCTGTTTTTGGACGGCTTTTCTGCTTCCTCCCAACTCTGGATTGCTTCAGTGATCTTGGCATGCATGGTCCATGACATACCCTTAAGATTTAGGAATAACCTTTAAGGTTTAGGAATAACCTTCATAGTTGACCAGTGATCTTGCATTGTAGAAAGAGATGGTTAACTGTCTCAGCAGCTTCCCCGCAAAAGAAAGATCTAGAACATAATGGTATCCCCCTCCTCATTAAGTTATCTTGAGTCAGTACAGCTTCTTTGGTTAACAGCCAAACAAAACAGGCCACTTTGAGTGGGATTTTTGACTTCCAGATCCCTTTCCATAGCCCGAGACTTTGGGGATGGTTGAGATTGTTCAGCCAATTATATGCACAACTCACCTTAAAGCAGCCCTTCTGATTGCCTTTCCACCACAAAATGTCTTGACCCCCCTCCGGTCCATTGAATTGGCCAATGGTGTTGAAGAAATCTGCTACCCTCTAAATCTCCCAATCATTCATTTGTCTTCAAAAGATAAAGTTCCATCCTTGAGGAGTCCAGTAATCTGCTATGAACTTCTGTTGGTGGGATACTAGAGAATATATATCAGGAAACAAAACATCTAGCCTACCTGCCTCATGCCAAGCATCCTTCCAAAATTCTGTTTTCTCTCCATTCCCCACTTTGATCTTTGTGTCAGTCTTCAACTCAAGCCACAGAGATCTGATGGATCTCCATACACTGACCCCGTATGGTGTGGTCACCTCTTTGGTCATCCAGTTGTCTTCCTCTACATATTTTGCCTTGATTACTTCCTTCCAGTAGGTCAGTTCTTCACTATTGAACTTCCACAACCATTTCATCCTGAGTGCTTTGCTTTGATTCATCAAGTTCTTTATTCCCAGACCTCCATGCTTCTTTCCCACTATCACTGCATCCCTTTAACCAAATTGTAGCCTTTTCTCTCACTGTTTCCTTGCCAGAGGAATTTTCTTCTGATTTTATCCAACCTATTAACGACCCTCTTAGGGATTGGGAATACTGACATCATATAGGTTGGTAATGAATCAAGAACAGAAATAATCAAGGTCAACCTGCCACCCCTAGAGAGATATTGAGATTTCCATCTTGCTAGCTTCATTTCACATTTCTCAATCATATTATTCCAGATTTCATACGACTGAGATTTAGCCTCCAAAGGCATCCCAAGATATGGTGTAGGCAATGCTCAAATTTCCCCTCCCAGAATAGCATTTAAGGCTTCCATGTTGTGAACAACATTAATTGGATAGAGGTAGCTTTTCCTCCAATTAATGTGTAGACCAGAAAACCCTTCAAACAATACTAGGATCACCCTCAACATCTTTAGTTGGCCTTCATCTGCATCACAAAGCATCAAGGTATCATCAGCATATAGTAGATGAGTGACTTCCACACTGTCTACTCCAGGTCTACTGACCTTAAAGCCTCTGAGCCATCCCCTCGCTTTAGCTGATTTGATCATATTGTTCGGACCTTCCATAGCAAGTAAAAAAAGGAAAGGAGACAGGGGATCCCCCTGTCTCAATCCCCTCTGTGCACTAAAGAAACCAGCAGGGGATCCATTTATAAGTACTGAGAATCTCACAGTAGTGATCAATGTTTGATCCACTGGATCCACTTCTTCCCGAATCCCATTCTTTCCATTGTAGTAAGAAGATATTCCCAATTTACATGATCATAGGCCTTTTCCATGTCTAACTTACAAAGAATTCTGGGTTTCTTTTGTTTTTGCCTGGA
>QJPP01005315.1:0-71788 GCA_003996215.1 Jaltomata sinuosa | reverse complement strand
ACCCTAGTTGCGGGAGTCTTAGTTACTCATGCTCGAAGAACAAAAGAAGAAATTCATAATAAAGGAAAGAAGATTCTTACAATATGATGAAAATACCCTTCAATAATCCAAGAACAAGAAAAACCAAGAACTCAAGAACGAATCAAGAACACGCTTGCAAGATCAAGAAACCGTGTTGTTGCTCTCAAAACCGACTAAAAACTATGCTAAAACTATTGGGTGAACAACATGTAAAATAAACTTATCATAGGGTATTTATAGGAGTCAAAGAAACCAAATCCAAAACGGGCTAGGAATCCCCAAAACGCGGGCAGCCGCTTGACGCTACTGTTTTGGTGCGACGGTCAGGCTGACGGACCGTCACTGCCTTGACGGACCGTCACCTGGACCGTCAACCTTAGGCAGTGGCACTGCCTCTATGCGACGGTCTTGGTGATGGACCGTCACATGTGTGACGGACCGTCACTCAGGCCGTCACTCTTAGGAAGAATCCTCTTTTTCTCGTATTTTCTTCCGTTTCCACGTTTGTCTCGATTTCCTGAAAATACAATATAAAAACATCAAAAACGACAACGGTTGCTTGAAAACGTACGATTGTTCTTAGTTTAAAGGAGTCGAAAGTGACGTAAATTAGCGGCACATCAAACACCATACAAAAAGTGTCTCCAAATCTTTAGGGTAAACACAACAGCTGCAAGCTCGAGGTCATGAGTCGGGTAGTTCTTCTCATGGACCTTAAGTTGTATGGAAGCATAAGCTATGACTTTACCCTGCTGCATCAAAACACAACCTAGGCCAACTCTAGATGCATCACAATAAACCACATAACCATCCGAACCCTCTAGTAGAGTCAAGATAGGAGATGTAGTCAACCTAGTCTTCAGTTCTAAGAAACTCATCTCACACTCATCTGACCACTGAAATTTGACCTTCTTCTGAGTCAATCTAGTCAACGGGGAAGCTATAGATGAGAATCCTTCAACAAACCTCCTGTAGTAACCAGCCAAACCCAAGAAACTTCTGATATCTGTTGGAGAGGTAGGTCTGGTCCAGTACTTCACTGCATCAATTTTCTGGGAATCCACTCGTATCCCATCGCTGGATACCACATGACCAAGGAAAGGGACAGACTGCAACCAAAATTCACACTTGCTGATCTTGGCGAATAGTTGGCGATCTTTGAGAGTTTGTAGAACAACCCTCAGATGAGTGCATGCTCTTCCTCAATCAAAGAATAAACGAGGATGTCATCAATAAAGACAATAATGAACAAGTCTAAATACTGCTTGAACACTCTGTTCATCAATCCATGAAAGCTACATGGTCATTAGTTAGTCCAAAAGATATGACTACAAATTCATAGTGACCATACCGAGTTCTGAAGGTTGTTTTCAAGATGTCACTATCTCTGACTCTTAGCTGATGGTAGATGGATCTGAGGTCTATCTTGGAAAAACAACTAGCACCCTGAAGTTGGTCAAACAAGTCATCAATCCTGGGGATAGGATATTTGTTCTTGATTGTGACCTTGTTCAACTGATGGTAGGCAATGCACATCTTGATAGAACCATCTTTCTTACGTACGAACAACACTGGATCACCCCAAGGAGAAATGTTAGGTCTGATGAAGCCCTTATCTAGAAGGTCTTTCAACTGATATTTTAATTCCTTAAGCTTAGCTGGAGCCATTTTGTATGGAGGAATAGAAATAGGCTGGGTACCTAGAAGGAGATCAATTCCGAAATTGATTTCCCTTCCGGGAGGAACTCCGGAAAGATCTTCTGGGAAAACTTCTAGAAACTCATTTACCACTGGTACTGACTCAAGAGTTTGGGTCTCAGAGTTTGAATCCTTAACCCGAAAAAGATAGTAGATATACCCCTTGGAAATCATTTTTCTAGCCTTAAGGTAGGAGATGAAATGACCTACAGACACTAAGTTACTACCCTTCTACTCTAAGACTGGCTCATTAGGAAACCGAAACCGAATGATCCTAGTCCTACAATCGACTGAGGCATAACATAAATGTAACCAATCCATGCCTAGAATGATATCAAAGTCTACCATTTATAACTCTACAAGGCCTGCTGAGATGACTTTCAAGGAAACTGTGACAGGGCAATTTCTGTACACCCATCTAGCTATAATGTGGTCACCAACTGGAGTAGCGACTGAGAAGGGTTCTAGGAGAGTTTCTGGATTAATACTGAAGTTTATTGCTACATAAGGAGTGATGAAGAAAGTGTAGCCACTGGATTTAACAATGCCTAAACATCAGTATTAAAGATTCACAACGTACCCATGACCACGTCAGGAGAATCCTTCTGGTCCTGTCGAGCCTAAAGTACATACAATCTGTTCTGGCACTGACCACCACTTGTACCAGATGAGGAACCCTGCTGAGTAGGGCAACCTATTGGGGTTGCTGCAGAGCTGGCTTGATTTTGCGAACAAGTGTCCCTGCCCTTCTGAGAATTTTTAGTGCACTCTCTCATCATGTGGCCTGGCTTACCACACCCAAAACAATTTCCACTACATGTCATACACTCACCCTTGTGGTTCCTACCACACTTCTTGTACACTGGGTTAGTGCGCCCACTAGTAATCATACCTTGGGACTTAGAGCCAGACGCTCTATCCCGATGATCCTTCTTGATCTTAGGCACTGGGGCACTAGCAGAAGATGGAGATGGTGTAGAATTTTTCTGTTGATATTGAGAGCGGTTCCCACCCTCTAACCTCTACTAATAGTGGTTGAAATCACCTATCCTAGCCCTCTTAGCACCTCCTCCCCTTTCCTTAATTTTCTCTTCCTCGATCTACTGAGCATAAGTAACGAGCCTAGAGAAGTCCATTTCCTTTACGAGCATGTCCATGTTAAATTCCTTGACTACATCATCAGACACTCCAGACACGAACTTGCTCATACGAGCTCTAGAGTCAACTACCATTCCTGGAGCATATTTGGATAGCTGAGTGATGAATTCATGTTATTCTGCTTCAGGTTGATGAATTCCTGAACCTTGGATTCCCTGAGCTCTAATGGGAAGAACTAGCCCAGAAAAGCAGTCTTGAAAATCTCCCAAGTCACTGGTCCTGCTCTGGCACGGCGAGATCCCTTCCATTACTGATACCAAGTATAAGCCTCTCCTTTCAACTGGTAAGCGGCTAGTTCTGCACCCTCAACTGGAGTGACACCCATCATATTGGTCACCTTCTAAATGTCCTCTAAAAACTCTTAGGGATCCTCTTCTGATTTAGACCCATGAAACTCTGGAGGGTTCATCCGAACAAAGTCCCAGATTTTGGCTGCAACAGTATTGGTCTAAGATGGAGCTGGTGTCGCAGCTTGCTGATTGACGTGGGTGGTCATAGCCTGAGGAAGCACTTGGAAAGCAGCCCTGAATTCGGTATACGTAACCTGCTTATTTAATGGATCGGTTGGAGATACTGGTGCTAGTTGATTCCTAGCGTTAGCTCTTCTGGGAGGCATTTTTCTGAAATGCGAAGAGTAGGAGTTAGGATAGAGGAGAAATAAATTGAGTTTATAATCTATAGCACGGACTGGAAAAGAAAGAGGGGAAGTTATTCCTAATTATGTCTCATAGCTTCTCCCCTATAAGTGTGGCGCGCTTCACACCTATGAAGAAGACTCTACTTGACGCAACTTTCAGACACCCTAGGACACTTAAACCTGAGGCTTTGATACTAATTTTGTCATGCTTCGAAGCTACCCCCTGGACGCAACACGGTGCTGAGCGTCACAGGTGACCCCAAGATAATGCATGGCATGGCCTATCTAAATGAGAAATCAAATTATGGCATGCACCGTGTGGAAACTAAATAATTTAATATCTGAATACGCGAAAAGACCCCTAAATCTAAATAAGTATAATATAAAAATAGTTTAGTGCTGACTGAGTGACAACACTAACAACTGTTGAATCTAGTCTATGTCCGAAAACCTTCTAACTGAATAGGAGTTACTGGGACATGCCCCCAGCTAACTCTAATTAATCTGAAACCTGGAATAAATATTGTAAAGGTAAGCATGTCTATTGTCCTCAACTAAAGAGGACTCACCACTAAACTGGTGAGTGCGGACCGAAAATTAGACTAGGTGCAATTTGGATGCTGAGTGCCTGAACCTACATCATAAAATGATGTAGCACAAAAGTATGCGTCAATACTTTGAATGTACTGAGCATGTAGGATATGTACAAAGCTGGACAATATAGAACTGAACATGAAGATAGATGTACTGCAACATAACTAAAAACATAACTGGACACAATGACCAAGTAAAACTCATGAAATAACATGTTGAACTGAATACAGAACATAAATGTTGAATACAAGTTCAATGCAATATGAGTCTGACTGTGGGAGATACTATTAAATAACATACCCCAAGTTGAGCTAACTGTGAGGCCAACCTCTAACCCTGGGTGGAAGGGTGTTCATACCTTTCAAGGGTATGAACAAGTCTGATGTGGATCCACTAACTGATGTCCTCAAGGGACAAGGGTGTCAAGCATAATCTGATGGGTGACCCCTTTAGAACCTACGGTGGCACCGTAGTTTTGGAACATAGGGATTTCTACCAAAGGTCTTAGCCTAAAACTGACAGGTGAGCCTTCATTTCTTAGTTTGCTCAGTGCTAAGTCTACTCCCACCTGGATGTAAGATAACATGCAACTATAACACTTGATAGTTCAAAATACTGATATAATCTGAGAATGCACATAAATATGCTAAAATATATGGCATTCGAATCTTGAAGCGTGATTATATGACTGGTATGCCTAGCAAGTATAATTTATGAAGTACTAAAAATTATCACAAGCTAGGGTTCTGAATTCTATACATGAACTGTACTAATTCTCCGAGACACATGGTCTAAGCATCATAATAATTATAGCATCTGAATAGCAAGGAAATCTCTAAGGTTTACCAACCCTAGGTCTAATTAATCACAGAGAAACTGAAGTAACTGGCTGAGTTCTAGGGACCTAGTGGGTGAAAGGAACCCACTAGGGAAATCCCATATATCTGGTTGAAGTTTTTACGGTTGAACCTTTGGATTCTAAGAGGAACGTGGAGGAAACCCTTTTTGCCTTGTTCTTGAGAGAGAGCATTCTGTTCTTGATTGATTTGCTAAGTATCGGATGATTTAGGAGTAATGAGGGAAAATAGGGTTAAAGACCCTTTAGTTACTCCCAAAATGACTTAGGTTTGTAATTAAAATAATTGGGAAAAAACTAGACTGCCCCCAACTTAAGCTGAAATTTTTGGGAGAAGCCTCCGCTATACGGGCCGCCCGATGGGTGTCGGACCTGCGATGCCCCATCGGCCATGTCATCGAAATAAGGCAGGAGGGGCTGGATCCCTAGAGCATTTTCACGGGTGGCTCTCATGGCCTATCGCATCAGCGATGTTGGTGGCGTTAGCCCATTTGGGGAGGGAGGCTGGGACACTGGGTGCTGGTACAGACTGCTCGATATCCCATTGGGCCGCCGATGCCTAATAGGTCCCTCGTCAGGCTGGAGCCGGCTGGGCTAAGGGGATGGTTTCTCTCACGGGCTGCTCGATGGCTCGTCAAACTATCGACGCCCATCAGGTCCCCTGTATGGATGGAGATAGCTGGGACTGACTCCTGGATCCTTCCCACAGGGACCCCTGATGGGCCGTCATGGACACAACGCTCGTGGGTTAGCCTGTGGGGCTTGACTGGGATGAAATTTTCTAAATCTGGCTAAGTTCTGGGTTTCTAATACTGGTTTAAATTCTGTAGTGTTACAAAGGAACACCATGCAATCGGACTATCTCCTGGATGTTAAGTCTGATATAATCATTCGCTGAATCCGTAGTCTTAACAGCCAAAAAGTGGGATGAGTTAGTCATCCGGTCGACAATCACCCAAATAGAATCATATTGCCTTTGAGTACGAAGCAAACCAGTAATAAAGTCCCTATTGATTGCCTCCCACTTCCAAGTAGGAAGGTCAATATCCTGGGTTATACCCCCCGGTCATTGATGCTTTACCTTCACTTGCTGACAATTTGGACACTTAGCCATAAAACAGTCAATGTACCTCTTCATACCATTCCATCAATAGAATTCCTGTAGATCATGGTACATCTTGGTGGCACTGGGGTGAATAGAATATCTGGAACTACGAGCCTCAGCCAGAATCTGCTATCTCAATCCATCTACATCTAGCACACACAACAGACCTTGATAGCGAATCACACCATCTCCCCCTTGGGAGAAAACCTCAACCCTTTGCTGATGGACTGCACCCTTTAGGTGAAGAAAAATAGGATCACTATCTTCCTTTGCCTTCACTTCAGCTACCAAAGATGATTCGGAACCATTCTGAATAATAACACCACCTTCTATCGAGTTCATAACATGAACTCCCAACCGAGCAAGTCAATGAACCTCCTTAACCAATTGCTTTCTTCCATCTTCAACTGAAGACACACTACCCATGGACAATCTACTAAGTGCATTCACCACAACATTTTCCTTACTCGGATGGTAAGGAACGCTCATGCCATAATGTAACGATCGGGTTCGTCGTGATCGGAACCATTCTGGGTTTGGGAGTTTGAAATTCTGGGCTAGGCTAGTCTCGACCAGTTTTGGAGCAAGGTGTGGTCTAGGGTAATCCAGGTAAGGATTGTGTTAGATAAGACATAAAGAAGTGCGGGGGACTTTATGGAATTGAATTAGGGTAAGTAGAACTCCTAGAATCGAGGTTGACGTGAAGGGGTTATTTCGGGACATCGGAAAAATAAGTCTGTTGTAAAATGGACTAGTTTTGGAGATTTTTAGACATTCTATTCTGTGTCATCTCTACGGCGGTTGACACTCTTCCATAGCAACCTCCGCCATAGCGGAGAAATTACCACTACAGCGGAACTCAACGTCGGTCAGCCTCCGTATAGTGGATGACTCTGCTATGGTGGTACCTCTATAGCGGAGCATGATGGTATTTAATGCAGAAACTTTCCTGAAATAGTTCAGTTTTTCTGCAACTTATTTTGGGAGAAGAAGGAGGTGATTTTGGGCAATTTCTACCAATTTTCCATTGTTTTTTGTCCTAAAGGTAAGGATTCTACTCCCGAAACTCCGTGGTATCTTCATATGCTATAGAATTGCTTGGGGTGGACTTGAGGAAAGGTTGGGATGACCTTGGAATGGTAGAATCTGGGGGAAAAGGGGATTCTAGGGTGCTAGACTTCTTGGGTCTTGATTCTTGATAATGGGTAATGATCATTTAGCCATAATTCTCTAAAGGAATCTATAAAAATGATGAATTTATGTGAAATAATGGTGGGAGAGCCCGGGAATGGGTGTAATGATCATGGTTGGCCTGGGGTTTGGGATGTTTCATAATCTGGCTAATTTGTTGGCCATAAGAATTGATTTTTGGTTACTGTGTATTTGTTTCTAGACCAAGAACAAGCAAGGGATCCTGAAAGGGGAAAAGCTCCGGCACTGTAGATCTTGCTTATTCTAGGTAAGTGATGGTTATTAATTCTTGTATGCATTGTATGTTCGTGTACTTTGGTCTAAGTATTTGTATGGTTTGTATTGCTTAGGAAATGATTTAGAATGTCCAAAAGTCCTATTTTTTAGTCTTGTGAAATGAACTAGGTGTATTACTTGTTGGTTCTACAAATGTTGATTGTTCATTATTTGTGACTGTAGATTTATGTGACATTCGGTTGGCTCGGGTACCTCGTCTAGTACGGGATATACTAATGGTTGGCATGGGTACCACGCCTGGTATGGGATAATACTAATGGTTGGCTCGAATACCACACCTGGTGCGGGTTTATTTTATTGTATTGTTGCATCTTTATTAATGGTTCCCTGAGTGGACCGGGTTGTGAACTTGAATTTTTGTTGTGTATTTTGGTCCTTGAGAGGACGGGATTATTGTATTGCTTTATGAGTTTCGGTCTTGGTGTAGACCGGGTTGTATGCCTGACACTTAGGTGTTGTCTAGAGGGGATCCAGGGTGTGTCCGGGATATGTAACGGGGTATGACTATTATTGTTATGGATTATTGATCATAACTGTGAAGTGGCTTACATGTGGGACAAGTTAGGTAGAAACTTGTAGTCTAGGAATACATGTTGACTTACCTATGTGTTTTCTATACTCTTACTTGATTATTGTACTACGCATACACTGTTTTATTTGGAACTGGCTGATGATCCTACTAGTACATGGTGGTTGTGTACTGATACTGTACTTGCTTGTCTTTTTTTGAGTACAGGAAATCTTCCGGCGGTTGATGCACGACCTTACTTGTAGGCCTCACATTCTGAGATATCAAGGGTGAGCTATTCGACCAAGATGCCTTGGTGTCTATCTAGTTGAGTTGTAGCCCATTTGTTCGGTCTTAGACTATTTCTATATTTGAGGTTGCATCCCCGTACTCTAGTTTTTGGTAGATGCTTTTGGTACGATGACTTTAAGATTCTAGGGAGGGATTTACGCAATTTATTTTATTTATAGAGTTGATTTTACTTATGAATGGTTGCTACTTTACATTTTTACACACTGGTTTTAAGATGTTAGGCTATGCTAAGAGTTGGACTGTATTGGGTTGCTCATCCGGGGGTTGGGTGGGTGCCACTCACGCTGGTCTGGGTTATGACAAAGATGGTATCAGATCCCTAGGTTCGTTGATCTCGTCATACCAAAAAAGGTCTAGTAGAGTCTTGCGGAATGGTAACGAGACGTCCGTACTTTTCTTTTAGAGGCTGTAGGACTTTAGGAAATTGTCTCTTCTTTCTTCCATCGTGCTATAACTTGATTCCAATTGGTATCTGGTGATACAAATTGGTATCTGACTCTTTCACTCTTCTGTCTGCAGATGGTTAACACAAGGTATAACGGTGCTAGACCGGCGATACTAGCAGCAGGCTTGGCCATCCGTGGAAGAGGCAGGGGAAGGGGCAGAGGGCGAGGTAGAGACACACCCACCAGGGGTGGAGCTCAAGCGGCAGTAGGAGCATGAGAGGCAACCCCTCCCCCACCTCAAGAGCAGGTTGTCGAAGATGTGGAAGTTGTGGTGGATGATGAAGGGGCACAAACTAAGGCAAAGGCGGCACCGTCTAGAGGTGCAGGCCTTCCCTCTATGATGCCTGAAGCATTTCAGCAGGCTTGGAACTTCTTGAGTGGTTTGGTTGGTGCTGGAGCCATACCCGCAGGCATTGCAAATTAGGCTTTGGGCACTCAGCCAACAGACCTAAGGGCTCCTAGGATGGATGCAGTTTTAGGCACAGGTGACTTCTTCAGGCTAATGCTACGCCCAGTGATACAGGAAAATGAACATGAGATGCTGACCAAGTTTCTCAAGCTGAAGCCTCCTATGTTTCATGGTACTGATAGGGAAGATGCTTACGAGTTCATACTGGATTGTTATGAGAGGCTGCACAAGCTGGGCATTGTGCAATAATATGAGGTTGAGTTCATCATATTTCCGCTGCAGGGTGATGCCATGCAGTGTTGGCGATCTCATGTGGAGTGTCAGTCGTCTGTTTTGCCCTCACTGACTTGGGAGCATTTTCATGCTCTTTTCTTAGAAAAGTACGTACCCCGTACTTTGAGGGGCCAGAAAAAGGATGAGTTTTTGAATTTGGAGTAGGGTAGCATGTCAGTCTCTTCTTAGGAGGCAAAATTTCATGCCTTGTCTCATTTTGCTACTCAGTTGTTGGCTTTTGTGGAGGAGCGGGTTCAATTGGTTGTCAAGGGTTTGAATACTGAACTTCAAGTATTGTATGTGCACATGACTTCTTTAGGGAAAGACTTAAATGAAGTGGCAGATTATGTGAAGAAACTTGAGGGAGTCAGGCAGGCGGGGCAGGCTAAGGTGTTAGCCAAGAAGCCCCAAAATAAGGTAAATTACGGTGGTTCGTACTCCAGGGGTCAGAATTAGTAGATATACTCAGCCCTTCCTATTCAGTCAGCTCTGCCAGCTACTACAGGTTGTCATCCGGGAGCTAATCAGTAGTTTTCAGCTCCTAAGGGCAAGGGAATTTCTTATACATCTGCTAGCAGGCCTGCACTTGATCGTTGTTGTTTTCATTATAGTGATCTGGTCCACTTTAAGAAGGAGTGCCCGCGCAGGTAGACCAGTAATCAAGTTCAGCAGCAGCCTAAGGCTACGGTCTCGGCAGGTAGAGGTGGTCATTCTATAGGTCATCCACATAGTGGGCGAGGTAACTTTCAGGAAGGCCGGAGAGACATAGGGAATGGCGGTGAGGGCAGGGGTACGGCATAACCAGCCAAGGAAGTTGCCTGAATTGATGATCAGGCTCACTATTATGCATTTCCAGGAAGGATCAAGGCTGAGGCATCAACTGTGGTGATCACAGGTACCATTCTCGTCTGTGATAAAATGACTTCAGTATTATTTGACCCAGGTTCTACATATTCTTATGTGTATGTGAGTTTTGCATTGGGTTTAGACTTGGTATGTGATATCCTTGATTCCCCTATCGATGCTTCTACCCTGGTTGGAGAGTCGGTGCTTGTGACTCATGTTTATCATAATTGTTCGGTTGTATTTGTGGGGTTGCAAACTTGGGTAGATTTATTAATTTTGGATATGGTTGACTTTGACATTATTTTGGGAATGACCTGGTTATCACCTTATCATGCGGTGTTGAATTGTAACACCAAGACTGTGGCTCTAGAGATTTGGAGTAAGGATAGGCTAGAGTGGGAAGGTGTGTACAGGTCTAAGCCGATCATGATTATATCGTTTGATCGATATAGGAATCTAGTGGGAAGAGGGTGTTTAGCCTTTTTGGCTCATCTCCAGAATGATAGTGTGGAGTCCTTATCTATTCAGTCAGTTCCAGTTGTGTCAGAGTTTCATGAGGTGTTTCCAGCAGATTTGCCTGGTATACCTCCGGACAGGGATATTGAATTTTGTATTTACTTGGAGCTGGGCACTCATCCCATCTCCATTCCTCCGTATTGTATGTCTTCGCCAGAGTTAAGGGAACTTAAGACTCAGCTTCAGGAGCTCCTAGATAAAGGATTTATCCATCCCAGTGCTTCGCCTTGGGGTGCTCCAGTATTGTTTGTAAGGAAGAAGGATGTTAGTATGCGGATGTGCATAGATTATAGGCATTTGAACAAGGTTACCATATGGAATAAGTACCCTCTACCCCGTATTGATGATCTGTTTGACCAGTTACAGGGTGCATTGGTGTTTTCAAAAAGTGATTTGCGGTCAGAGTATCATCAGTTGAAAATTAGGCCCGAGAATGTTCCAAAGACTACTTTTTGGACTCGGTATGGGAATTATGAGTTCTTAGTGATGTCATTTGGTTTGACCAATGCACCAACGATATTCATGAGTCTGATGAATGGGGTGTTTAAATCTTACTTGGATTCATTCATCATCATTTTAATTGATGATATTTTGATCTACTCCAAGAGTAGGGAGGAGCATGCTAAACATCTTTGTATAGTGCTGGACATTTTGAGACGTCAAAAGCTTTATGCGAGTTCCAAGTGTGAGTTCTGGCTGACTTCGGTAGCATTCTTGGGGCATGTAGTGTCAGAAAATGGGGTAATGGTAGATCCCCAGAAGATAGAGGCAGTCAAGAGTTGGGCCCAGCCTAGCTTTATGACTGAGGTGAGGAGTTTTGTTGGGCTCGCAGGTTATTACCGGAGGTTTGTTAAGGATTTTGCCTCCATTGCTACCCACTTGACAAGGCTAACACAGAAATATGTACCATTTGTGTGGTCAAACAAGTGCGAGGAGAGCTTCCAAAAGCTCAAGACACTTCTGACCACGGCTCCTATTTTGTCCTTGCCGGTTGAAGCTAAAGACTTTATTGTTTACTGTGATGCTTCATATTCTGGTTTGGGTGCTGTGTTGATGCAGGATAGGAATGTGATAGCCTATACTTCTAGGCAGTTAAAGATGCATGAGAGAAACTATTCGACTCATGATTTAGAGTTGGCAGCGGTGGTCTTTGCACTCAAGATTTGGAGACAATATCTTTATGGTGTCAAGTGTGAAGTGTTCATTGATCATCGCAGCCTGCAACATGTTTTCACTCAGAAAGGAATTGAATCTGGGCAGAGAAGATGGATGGAGTTGTTGAAGGACTATGATGTAACTATTCAGTACCATCCGTGTAAGGCTAACATAATGGGAGACGCATTGAGACAGAAAATAGTTAGCATGGGCAGTTTGGCTTGTTTGTGGGTGTCCAAACAACCACTAGCAAGGGAAATTCAGGCATTGGAGTCCAATTTCATGCACTTGGGTATTTCAGAACAAGGTGGGATTTTGGCCAGTATTGAGGTCCAATCCACATTCATAAAAGAGATAAAGGCCAAATTGTTTCAGGATTCGCAGTTGAGCAGGCTAGGGAGCAAGGCATTATCCGAAGAGTCCGGGGATGCCACGTTGGACTCTGGCGGTGTGTTAAATTTTAGAGGAAGGATATGTTTTCCTCAGGTTGATGATATGATTCATAAGGTTTGGGCAGAGGCTCATGGTTCGCGGTATTTAATTCATCCGGGTGAAACCAAGATAAATAGGAATTTGAGGCAACTTTATTAGTGGCCTGGGATGAAAAGGGGGATAGCTGATTTTGTGTCCAGGTGTCAGAATTTCCAGTAGGTAAAGTATGAGAACCAAAAACCTGCAGGACTACTTCAGAGGATGCCAATTCAAGATTGGAAGTGGGAGAGAATAGCCATGGATTTTGTGGTGGGTCTGCCCAAAACTTTGGGGAAGTATGATTTTATTTGGGTTAATGTTGACAGGATGACCAAGTTAGCTCAATTCATTCCGGTCAGGGTGGATTATAATTCGTGGCAATTGGCTAAGATTTACGTGAAGAAAATTACAAGATTACATGGGGTACCAGTGTCTATTATCTCAGACAGGGGTACAGTTTACATCCAAATTTTTGGGAAAGTTGCATGAGGAGTTGGGCACTCAACTCACCTTTAGTACACCCTTCCATCCTCCGGCTTATGGTCAGTCGAATAGGATGATTTAGGTATTGGAGTACATGCTTAGAGCATGTGTGATTGACTTCGGGGGCCATTGGGACCAGTTTCTACCATTATATGAGTCTTCATACAACAATAGCTACCACTCCAGTGTCGACATGGCTCCGTTCTAGGCTCTGTATGGGAGGAGTTGTAGGTCACCAATTGGGTGGTTTGAGGAAGGCGATATAAATCCTTTGGGCGTAGACTTGGTAAGGGAAGCACAAGAAAGGTAAGAGACATTCAAACAAAGTTGCTAGCTTCCCAAAGCAGGAAGAAGGAATAAAAAGATTGCAATCTAAGGGACATGGAATTTCAAATTAGTGAGCAGGTATTATTGAAAGTGTCACCAATAAAGGGAGTTATGCCTTTCAGTAAGAGGGGCAAGCTCATCCCTCGGTTCATCAGACTGTTTGAGGTTCTTGAGATCATAGGGCCCGTCGCTTACAGATTGGTGATGCCACCCAGTCTGTCAGGTGTCGATCCGATATTTCACATATCCATGCTAAAGCGATACCATGGGGATGGGGACTACATCATCAAGTTGGAATGTGGTGTTACTTGATAAGGATCTTCGCTATGAAGAGGAGCCAATTTTGATTCTTGATCGGGATGTCCAAAAATTGAGGATAAAAGTTATCAGTATGGTAATGGTTCAATGGAAGCATCATCCGGTTGAGGAAGCCACTTGGGAAACCGAGAGGGACATACGGGAGAAGTACCCTCACTTGTTTGAGGATACTGGTACTACTTTTTTTGCTCTTTATTTTTTTTTATTTTTGAGTTTGATCATTCGGGGATGAATGATGGGTAAATTGGTATTTGTTGTAACGACCGGGTCCGTCGTTACATGAAAACCATTCGTGCCAATTTTTAGAGTTAGAAAACTCCGGATTTGGGGGTTAGAAATTCTGAGCTAGTCTAGTCTCGGCCTGGTTTGGAGCAAGGTGTGGTCTAAGGCAATCCAGGTAAGGATTGGTTTAGATGTATTGATTCGAGCTAGTTTTCCTTGTAGCTAAGACATAAAAGAGTCCGGGGGACTTTTCAGAATCGAATTCGGGTAAGTAGAACTCCCGGAATTGAGGATGACATGAAGTGGTTATTCCAGGACGTCAAAAAAATAAGTGTGTTTTAAAATGGACTAGTTTTGGAGATTTTATGACTTTCTGTCCCGTGTCAACTGCTACAGCGGTTGATACTCCACCATAGCAACCTCCATCGTAGCAGAGAAATTACCGCTACAGCGGAAGTCAACGTCGGTCAGCCTCCGTCATAGTGGACGACTCTGGTATGGCAGTACCTCTTTAGCGAAGTGAACTACTATAGTGGAGCATGATGGGATTTAATGCAGAATCTTCCCCAAAATAGTTTAGTTTTTCTGCAACTCATTTTGGTATAAGAAGGGGGCAATTTTTGAGCGATTTCTACCGGTTTTCCATCGTTTTTGTCCTAAAGGCAAGGATTCTACTCCCCAAACTCTGTGGTATCTTTTCTATTCTATAGAATTACTAGGGGTGGACTTGGGTCAACGTTTGGGATGACTTAGGAATGGTAGAATCTGGAGAAAAAAGGGATTCTAGGGTGCTAGATTTATTGGGTCTTGATTCTTAATAATGGGTAATGATCTTTTAGCCATAATTCTGTAAGGGAATCCATAAAAATGATGTATTTAGGTGAATTAATGGTGGAAGAGCCCAGGAATGGGTGGAATGATCATGGTTGGCCTGGGGTTTGGGATTTTTCATAATTTGGGTAATTTGTAGGCCATAAGAAATGATTTTTGGTTACCGTGTATTTGTTTCTAGACCAAGAACAAGCAAGGGATCCGGAAAGAGCAAAAGCTCCGGCACTGTAGAGCTTGCTTGTTCAAAGTAGGTGATGTTTATTGCTTCCTGTATGCATTGTATGTTTGTGTACTTTGGTCCATGTATTTGTATGGTTTGCATTACTTAGGGAATGATTTAGAATGTCCAAAAGTCTTATTTTTCAGTCTTGTGAAATAAACTAGGTGTACTGCTTGTTGGTTTTACAAGTGTTGATTGTTCATTATTTGTGACTGTGGATTTATGTGAGATTAGGTTGGATCAGGTACCACGCCTGGTACGGGATATACTAACAGTTGGCTTGAGTACTGATGAACGCTCAGATCGTGCTCTCCAAGTAGGAGGCCATGACGATCGTGCAGCAAAACAAAATTTATAAACCCAACGAGTGTCGAGGTCATACCCAAGGGACTTGGGGTAGCTATATATCAATTGTATTGGATTGAGTTCAAGGTGAGAGTAATTTCTCAAAACAACAAGTTAAAGGATGGGGGAATTGGGAATGTTGTCACTACAATCCCAATTCAATTCAAAAAAGCAATAAAAATAAAGTGGGTGTACCAAGTCCCCTAGATGACCAGGGATGCATATTCGATACGACTTTGGTTATAGGATAGGGTGATTATCAATTCATACCTATTCTCGCTTAATGACATGAATAGCATTGGTCATGAGTAAGATTTGCTTATCTCTCGATCAACAATCTTATATCTGATGATCTCGGTTAGAGCATCATCAGTTTGATCAATAAACAACTAATCTAGCTTGGGGAAGTCATACCATCTCAAGCTTAGATTTTTAAATGGGAGAATCCAATGATAAGAGCTATTCCTAGCCTCAAATCTGAGTGGAATCCCAAGTTCCCACTATTAATTTCACATCCACAACTATGAAATCCTTTCACAAGCAATCACACAGTCAAGTAGTGTTAATTAATGTTTCGAACCACCAATTTTAGGATTAAAACTTGGTTAAATTACTAGACCCATGTCAATTAAGCAATTATAAGAAAGAATAGATAACACCCACACCCATTTCTTAAGCACCCATCATCAATACACCCCTAGACGAGATTTTAGCCACTCATAGTAAGAGAGAAAGAGATACCAGCTAGGTAATTCATAATCCCTTCCATTAGAGCTGAATCTCAAGTTCTAGATTCAATTTGAGTACACAGGTGTTAGCTAAGAGAATTAGATTGAAACCCTCTTCTCAATGGAGGTGAAGAACTTGGTCTCTAAGCTAAAAACTCTTCAAAATATTCAAAATGATAAAATTTATTTACAATTATGCCTGAATAGGCCTTTTATAGTTTCCCAAAACGTCACTAAAAATTAGGAAAAAAATTCCCTTCGGGTGGTGTGTGGCGTGACGTGTGGTTTGCACGTCGTGAAGTGCGCATCGCACACTACGTCTGGTTGAACCAGTGACTTCAGCTAGAGTTGGGAGCTCCGTGTGAAGGGGTGCAATTCGCACCTCAGGATGTACGCATCGCACAACGACTGCACCTCATGACAGACTCTTCAGTGACTATATGATATCATACAGAGGAGGTATGGTTCGTACCTCGGCATGTGCGTGTCGCATGGCCACCGCATATCCGGTCAGAATCTTCAGCCTTTTCGAACACTTCACACTTTACTTCTTTTGATCTCTTTTTGGGTTTGTTTCGTTGTTTATCATCATCTATCAAAAGTACCTACACAGACATCAGTAAAAGCCATAAGAACCTCTAAATCTATTCAAAACATAGCAATAATTCATGGATATAGGCTCAATAAGTTGGTAGATTACTGACTTATCAAACCCCCAAACTTGAACTATTGCTTGTCCTCATGCAAGATACTTACAAGGAATGAATTATACTCTAGGCTCAACTAAGGCACAAAAAACTACTCTACACTAAAAATTAAGAAAACGAATAAGCAAAAGACTCAAAAAACCATGCTTATCTCAATTTGGACAACCACAAACTCAAGCCAATTGATCATTTCAAAACGCTTTTTCAAAAGGACATCATTTATCAATCAAACTCAAGGGAATTTTTTCCATTCAAAACAAGACATTTAAGCTTCTCAAGTCATTGACATGGACCATCACGGTTTGCCTCGAGATTCACCACACAACTTGTCTCATTCATTCCCCTATATTGAAATAGAGACTCTATGTTTTAATTCGAGTGCATGATGCCACTCACCACAAGAGAGAATTACCACTCATAATCATTCAATTCACAAAACACGGGATTATAGGATAACCAAGAAGACTCTCACTCTCTCAAGGAAGTTAAAGTGCATACGCGTCGAACCATAGGCTTGCCCTTCATGTATATCGCCACTAATGTAGGGTAGCCAAGATCGGAATCACCAAGGACTTACGGGTTATGATGTTGTCTTGGGTCAAGGTGAGGATATCATTTGGATCAAGTGACTACACCTCCCTACTGCTCTTTTTTCTCATTTCGAATACCACTCACATTTTCAATTTCAACTTCACCTTATTCCTCCCTCACACAACCAAAGATTTCTCCCTTTAACTCATGATCATTCAAGCTCCTTATACCACCTTCACTTGGTAGCACCTATTTTTGCTTTTCAATTTGCTCATTGGATTGATCTTTTGGAGCAATTTTCAGTTCAAAATTAAGGTTCTACCTTGCACTTGAAGTGCACTTCTTTTCTTCTCCTCATTTGATCACATGCACCCCCAAACTTAGGCATTTGCCTATGTTGTATTCGCTTCCCCCCAAATTAGGCTTTTAGCCTACATTTCATTTTCAAGCAATTAGGTAGGATGGGTGCAAAAATAGGGGTTTAAAAAAGGTAAAGGTGATACAAGGTGCCAAAGAATGGTCATAAGCTCAAAAGAGGTTCACTAGGATTTGTTGTCATGGGAAGTCATTTGGGTGAACTGGCTGTCAAAAAGGGCCTAGGGTCATCTTCCAAGCATGGCCATACCTAGAATTTCGTCTTGAATCACATTCGGGGCAAGTTCTAGATGATACTTATGCACAAGAATCAAGGTAAAGCCTCACCAGTCAAGGCATCATACCAAAAGACCTCTTTCATTAGTCTCATAATCAATTGGGGCAAATGATTTTTTGACAAGCTATTCTGAGTTCATTACACACTCATTTGTGAGTGAATCAAACAAAAGAGAGAGTGTGCAAGTCATGACAAGAGAATGCTTTTCCTCAAAAAATTTCCCTCCTTCCTTTAATTTTCAAAACAATTTGCCACGAGAAATTTTTCGGTGGGCCCATTTTGAGTCAAGCAACTACAGGCTCAATTCTAAACTAAAACTTGGCATTTTCCCTTAAGAAAGTCGCCTCTCAATCTATCATAGGGAAACACCAATCCGGTTCAACACAGAAAAAAAAGAGAAGAAAAGAAAATAATCAAAACTCTTGCTCCTTGGGAAAGAACCGTGGTATTAAGAAAACCCTCGGAGTTTATTTCTAAACTACTATTAACAAGGCGATATCCAAATTTTGCACTCATGATTCAATTTAAAAACAAGCCTCGGCGTAGGCCTTTAGCGCATTTGCAAAGCACGGGTAGCAAGACAATGGAGCATGTAAGACCAACCCGGCAACACAATAAAAATCAAGCCCGGCAAGGGCACAAATAGGCTCAAGGTAAAACAAAACATAATGAAAAAAATAAAACAAAGTCTAAAGGAATATCACAATCATCCAAATATGCCCGACAAGGGCCAAATAGAATCTAGCAGACTGTCAACAGGTCCCAAAAAGCGCAATAAGATGTCTCAAGCCCACTCACGGGCACCAATAAAAGCAAGTAAAGACACCCCCTTCCCATAAAAAGAGCATTGCCCTTAATGCTCATAGTGCAATGGGAAAGGGGTGGAACTCCCTGGAGGACTACTCCTCATCATCATCATCCTCAGCAGTTGCTTTCTCATCAGAGTCTTTCTCACTCACATCATCACCCTGCTCTTGATCTTCGTGACCGGATAATATGTCATCCTCATAGGCTGCAAACAACCCATCCATCGGGCCGTGAATGGAGCGAGGTGGAGGCAGGGTGGTTAGATCTGTTTCTACCACAAGTGCTTTTCCTTTCCCTTTGCCCATGACTTTATGGAGAGTCTTGAGAGATTTCTCACACTCATCCACCCATTTGTGCAAATTGAGAATGCTTTCCACAACTTCTTTCATGGCCCACTTGATTCCACTTTCAATCTACTATTGTAATTCATTAGAAAGCTTCGTTAATTGCCTCTTATGATTGTAATTTTTGTCAACCAAGTCTTGGAGGATAATGTTAGATAGTGGCCCCCTGGACACAGCGGTTGGAGGTGTGTGTGTTCCCGATGTAAGAAGAGATGGAGGAGAGATAAGTATTTTAGCATCATCATCATTATCCTCAACTTCCATTGATGCCTCTTCCCTACGCCTTTTGATTCAAGGGGAATCCTGGTCAGTTTTCTTGTCAAGATCTAATACACCAATGGCCGGAGTGGGAGTATCACAGTTGAAGAAAAGAACACTGGCTTGCACACAAAGTTTGCTAATTAGCATCAGAAAGGGAAATGCATCACCACTCCTTCGAGATTTCCTCTTTATCACTAATGCAATGACCTCACCCACATTGATATAGTCTCCTACCATGATTCCAGCTATCAACATGTCTCCATCATGTGCTATCTTTTGGTGATTTTGAGAAGGTATCAGACTGGAGCAAACAAAGTCATACCACACACGTGCCTCAAAGTATAAAGTCAGGCATGGAATTCCACCCCCCATATTGGCCCAGGGATGTGTGTCAGGAGCAATGATGGAGGCAGCCCATTCAAGAGGCTTACGCTTGAGAAGTAACTTCTCCATGAGGTCAGGTGATGATTCAATTGGATTGACCCAATAGATGGCATTGATTGTAGCTGGAGTGATCTTGACTTCTTTTCCCTGAACCATAACTGAGTCCAATACGGAGAATTTCTCAGAGCCCCCTTTTTTGCCTTTAGCATCCTGCGAGGCCTTATACGAAGCAAAGAACTCTCGGACTAACTCCTTGTAATAGGTTCCGGGTACTTCCTGAAATGGTTTCCACTAACGGTTGGCAAACTGAGTGGGAATGTTTGGTTGATTATCGCCCACCGCATTTTGGTTGAAGCTTTGTTCATCATTGAAACTCCTGCCCCTATCACGATCATAGATCACTTTCATTCCCTCCATTCTGAACCAAACTCTCTCCTCATCTGATACTTCATCACGGGAAGATGAGACTTTCTTTTTCCCTTATGCAATTTGCTTGGAGGAGTTAGGAGTTGTTGGCCTGCGTGAGCTTCTCTCTGCATTACCCCTGTTACAAGACCTACTTTGCATACAAAGATTATGAGCTAAAGACAGAAACAAAACCTAAAAAGAAGTTAGCAAACTACAAATGATGGAATGCAAAGGATTGGAAAAACAAAGTAGGTGAATATCGGCTTGTGCGGACTACATGCAAAATACACCAGAGAGAGTGCGCGTCGCATGTGCTATCGCACAAGCAAACAAAATCCTACAGGGATTTTCCATCGAGGTGCAAAGCTAGTGTGATTCACACCATCAAAAGTGTGTTTCGCACCTGGAGTTGCCCCTCAGATCAGTGACCTGCATTGTATTTCAACATGGTGTGGTACTTCATGCAACCCACACATCAAGATCTATGTATCCCATGAGGAGCGCACAATTGGCACAATTGGAATTTTTGGTTCCTTGTGTGCTTGTGATTTCCGCATGTGACTCATAGAGCAAGATGTGCGTAGATACTTGGCACCTCGTAACAACCCAATCAACATTAAATAAGAGGGACAAGGGGTATCATGAACATAACTTTCGGGTACTCAGACTTCCCCGAATTCTCATTGACACAAGAGCAAGCAAGAAAGGAACTCAACGACTTCCCTTAAGATTGGTGTTACCCTGTCTATCATTGGGAACATCAAGCCCTCACTTGCACCATGAATATCCACAATTTCAGCAATAATTTACCCCCTCCCCACACAAGATCATATACCCTAAATATAATTCTAAACAAAAACCATGGGTATACACTAGCAAAAACCAGCCTCAAGAGTCAATTTTTAATCAAAATCTCATGACAAATGACGATTTACCCTTAAGAACGACGTCACCCAATCAATCATCGGGCCAAATCATTTGTTCATCACAAGTGGGTTACTCAGACTTCACCCCAACACATAATTCAAGGCTAAAAATCACTACCAATCAACATGCATTACTAAAATTAAAGGTCTACCAAATTGATACATAGCAATATCATCAATACAACTTAGGTTTGGGGACCCAAAATTTTCGGATCTCACCCAAAATTAACATGACAATTCTAATAAGTATGCTTCACAATATGAGTTCAAAACCTTCATATAAACAAGTATTTAACATCGGGGAACTTACCACAAATGAAGATTATGAAGAAAGGAGTGAAAATTAAAGCTTTTTGTTCTTCGATAATGGTGACCCGCAAAACCTTCTCGGAGATATGACTATGGCAGTGGTGATGGAATTGTGAGGATTGTGGGTGAGATAAGGAGATGATTTTTGGAGAGGGTTAAGGGATTTAGAGAGAGTTTTTGGAGAAAACTTTGAGGGTTTGAGAAGAAAGATGGTGAAAGAAAAATAGAAAAGGTTATTTTAAAAGAAAAAGAAGAAGAAAGGTCAGCCGTGTCATCTCCGGGTTGGGTCGGTCAACGGGTTAGGTTATTTAAATTTCAAACTTATCGTTGGTGCACCTCAACATGCAATTCGGACTAGACAAGGTGCTGATCGCATGGCATTTTGCACATGCCTCTTTTTCTCCCCTGGGTTTGCTCAGGCATCTATTTCACTATGTGATTGAGGTGCGACACACACTTTGGCTTGTGCGGTCCGCATGGCCAACCGCACGTTGCCTCCAAATTTTCAAATTTCCTTCATACATCTGTTTCATCATGTGATAGGTTGTACCACATGCACAAATGCTTGTGCAGTCCACACAATCCACCGCATGGTCCCTTTTTGCCTTGCTTTCCCTTGTTCAATTTTTCCATCCATGCATTCCCTACAAAAACACCAAAAGTAACAAAAGATAACCAAGAACAAATAAAGAAACTTGGGTTTCCTCCCAAGCAGCGCTTGATTTAACATCGCGGCACGATGATACTACCTCAATCCTCAATCATTCATTGGGTTGGAGATGGTGTCGCAAGGCAACGCCCCTTTCATCCTTGGGTTCATTTGGTGTGAGAGGTGGTTCAATTGGTCCTCAAGATGCTTGATTGAGACTGAGTGGGAGCTCACAGTTTGGTGAAGTGTTGAGACCTCACTCTTTAGCTCGCTCACTCCTGTATTTGTGGTGTCCACCTTCTTAAGAACCAAGGACAAAATGTCCTCCAACTTGGATTGGCCGGGGTTGCTTGCACCCGATTGGTAGAGAGAGTCCGTCTTGTCCAGAGTGATATAGGGATTCGAACTCCAGTGATTGAAACAATCACCATTATTATCTCTATCCCGCCAATTTCCATCTCTTTCTTTGTCTCTAATCCAACCTTGGTTCTCCTCCCCCAGGCGATAATACTCGGGACGAGAACCCACCGACATAAAACATAGCTTTCCATCTACGATAGTCATGACCTCATCATAACTATCTTTGATTTCCGGTGTACTCACTGCATTCATTGTCTTAGCACCACCAGCTCTCATCACATGCTTGGCCATCAAGTCAATTTGTATCATTATTTTGGCCATTGTTTCATCTCGACCCTCCTTAGTTTTCCTCGTTTCATTGATCAAGATGGATCAAGGTCCTCCTGAAGTTGACACATCCGCTTCTCTTGTATGCCAAGCTTGATTGGTCTTTTTTATTCCTTCTAACCAAGTCGAGGCTATAGGAAACTCTAAATCCATGAAGGTACTACCTCTAAGATTGTCAGCCACCGATTTATTCATAGAGTTCAATGATTGATAGAAGCTTTGTAGCAGCACATTGTTTGACAACATGATTTGGACATAAGAGAAGTTTTTTTTTGAATCTTAGCCAAACATCAAGCAGAGGTTCATCTAGGAGCTACCTAAAGTTGGTGATCTCATCTCGTAGATTTATCATTCGAGATGAAGAAAAGAATCTCGATGTAAATGCCTCAACCAACTTGGCCCAAGATGTAATAGAGTCATCCAGCAACTCTTCCAACCACATCGTGTCTTCCCCAGTCAAGGAAAAGGGAATAGGCGCAATCGGATGGACTCTTGGGAGATATGTTAAAAGATGAACAGTTGGAAAATCTCCACAAAATTTCGAATATGCCGGTTGGCATCTTAAAGTGCTGCTCCACCAAATAGACCTTTCATTTATATTCAGTGGAGCATGGTTCTAGTCACATGAAATACAACATTTCCCACCGTGGGGGGTAGGCAAATTGCACCTACATCCTCTTGTATCATAGGCTCATCCTCGTCGGCCTCTATGAAGTCGCCAATGCTCTCATTGTCATCGGCCTCGTTCATAGGCTAGCTTGATTAATCACAATACAAACAACAAACAAAAGTAAAAGAAGCAAGCACTATCAAGGTGACTTCAAAACAATAATCAAAAATAGCTATCGACTCAAGTCCCCTCAATGGCGCCATTTTTTATGAACGCTCAAATCGTGCTCACCAAGTAGGACTTGGGGTTGGGGTCGTACCCAAGGTACTTGGGGTAGCTATATATCAATTGTAATGGATTGAGTTCAAGGAGAGAGTAATTGCTCAAAACAACAAGTAAAAGGATGGGGGAATTGGGAATGTTGTCACTACAATTGCATTTTAATTCAAAAAAGCAATAAAACTAAAGCGGGTGTACCAAGTCGACTAGATGACTAGGGATGCATATACAATGTGGCTTTGGTTATGGGATAGGTTAATTATTAATTCATACCTATTCTCGCTAAATGACATGAATAGCATTGGTTATGGGTAAGATTTGCTTATCTCTCGATCAACAATCTTATATCTGATTATCTTGGTTAGAGCATCATCGGTTTGATCAATAAACAACGAATCTAGCTTGGGAAAGTCATACCATCTCTAGCTTAGACTCTTAAATGGGAGAATCCAATGATAAGAGTTATTCCTAGCCTCAAATCTGAGTGGAATCCCAAGTTCCCACTAGTAATTTCATATCCACAACTATGAAATCCTTTCTCAAGCAATCACAAAGTCAAGTAGTGTAAATTAATGCTTGCAACCACCAATTTTAGGATTAAAACTTGGTGAAATTATTAGACCCATATCAATTAAGAAATTATAATCAAGAATATATAACACCCACACCCATTTCTTAAGCACCCATCATCAATACACCCCTAGACAAGAGATTTTATCCACTCATAGTAAGAGAGAGAGATACCAGCAGGGTAATTCGAAATCCCTTCCATTAGAGCTGAATCTCAAGTTCTAGATTAAATTTGAGTACACAAGTGTTATGCAAGAGAACTAGATTGAAACCCTCTTCTCAATGGAGGTGAAGAACTTGGTCTCCAAGCTAAAAACTCTTCAAAATATTTAGAATAATAAAAGTTATTTACAATTATGCCTGAATAGGCCTTTTATATTTTCCCAAAATGTCACTAAAAATAAGGACAAAAATTCCCTTCGAGAGGTGTGCGGCACAACGTGCAGTTCACACGTCGTGAAGTGCGCATCACATACTACGTCCGGTTGAACTAGTGACTTCAGCTAGATTTGGGAGCTCCATGCGAAAGGGGTGCGATTCGCACCTCAGGATGTGAGCGTCGCATAGCGACCGCACCTCATGACAAACTCTTCAGTGACTATATGATTTCATTCGGAGGAGGTACAGTTCGCACCTCGGCCTATGCGTGTTGCATAGCCACAACATCTTCGATCAGAATCTTTAGCCTTTTCGAATACTTCACTCCTTTTGAGCTCTTTTTGGGTTCGTTTTCTTATTTATCATCATCTATCAAAAGTACGTGCATAGACATCAGTAAAGGCCATAAGAACCTCTAAGTCTATTCAAAACATAGCAATAATTCATGGATATAGGCTCAATAAATTGGTAGATTACCGACTTATCAAGTACCATGCCTGGTACGGGATAATACTAAGGATTGGCTCGGGTACCACGGCCAGTACGGATTTATTTTATTGTATTGTTGCATCTTTATTAATGGTTCCCTGAGTGGACCAGATTGTGAACTTGAATTGTGGTTGTGTATTTTGGTCCTTGAGAGGCTGGGATTATTGTATTGCTTTATGAGTTTTGGTCTTGGTGTAGACCGGGTTGTATGTCCGATACTTAGTTGTTGTCTAGAGGGGATCCAGGGTGGGTCCGGAATATGTAACGGGGTATGACTGTTATTGTTGTTGATTATTGATCAAAACTGTGAAGTGGCTTACATGTGGGACAAGTTAGGTAGAGACTTGTAGTCTAGGAATACATGTTGACTTGCCTATGTGTTGTCTGTACTCTTACTTGATTATTGTACTACTCATACACTGTTTTATTTGGATCTGACTAATGATCCTACCAGTACACGGTGGTTGTGTACTGATACTGAACTTTCTTGTCATTTTGTGAGTACAGGAAATCTTCCGGCGGTTGACGCACAACCTCACTTGTAGGCCTGACATTCTGAAATATCAAGGGTGAGCTATACGACCAATCTACCTTAGTGTCTAACTAGTTGAGTTGTAGCCCATTCGTTCGAGCTTAGACTATTTCTATATTTGGGGTTGCATCCCCGTACTCTAGTTTTTGGTAGATGTTTTTGGTAGATGTGTTTGGTACGATGACTTTCAGATTCTACGGAGGGATTTCTGTAGTTTATTTTATATATAGAGTTGATTTTATTTATGAATGATTGCTAGCTTACATTTCTGCACACTGGTTTTAAGCTGTTAGACTATACTAAGAGTTGCACTCTATTGGTTCGCTTATTCGGGGGTTTGGGTGGGTGCCACTCACGATGGTCTGGGTCGTGACACATAATCCTTAAGAAGCTCAAGCCATCTCCTTTGATGAAGATTCGATTCCTTTTGAGTGAACACATACTGAAGACTCTTATGATCGGTGAAAACATCCACGTGTACACCATACAAGTAATGTCTCTAAATCTTCAAGGCGAAAACCACGGTTGCTAACTCAAGATCATGAGTAGGGTAGTTCTTCTCATGAGTCTTAAGTTGTCTCGAAGTATAAGTAATAACTTTACCACACTGCATCAAAACACAACCCAAAACAATCCTAGAAGCATCACAATACACAACAAAATCCTCTAGGACCTCGGGTAGAGCCAACACTGGAGCTATGGTCAATCTAGTCTTCAATTCCTGAAAGTTTTTCTCACTCAAATCCAACCACAGAAATTTATCCTTCTTCTGATTCAATCGAGTCAAAGGGGCCGCAATGGAAGAAAATCCTTCCACAAATCTCCTGTAGTAACCGGTCAAACCCAAAAAGCTCCTGATATCAGACGGGGAAGTGGGTCTAGGCCAGTTCTTTACTGCCTCTATCTTTTGACAGTCGACCCGAATACCATCACTAGACATAATATGACCCAAAAAAGCAATAGACCGCATCAAAAACTCACACTTGCTAAACTTAGCAAAAAACTGCCTATCCTTAAGAGTCTGCAACACAACCCTCAAATGGTCTGCATGCTCCTCCTCACTCTGAGAGTAGATAAGGATATCAATAATGAAAGTAATCACAAACATATCCAAATACTATTTGAACACATGGTTCATGAAATCCATAAAGGCTGCAGGCTGCAGGAGCATTCGTTAGACCAAAAGATATAACAATAAATTCATAATGACCATACCAAGTCTGGAAGGCTGTCTTCGGAATATCACACTCTCAAACATGAAGCTAATGATAACCGAATCTAAGGTTGATCTTGGAGAATAAACTAGCACCCTGAAGCTGATCGAACAAGTCATCAATCCTAGGAATAGGATACTTATTCTTAATTGTGACCTTGTTCAACTGGCGGTAGTCAATACACATTCTAAGAGAACCATATTTCTTCCCAACAAACAAAATTGAGTAACCCCATGGATAAATGCTAGGCCTGATGAAACCCTTATCAAGAAGATCCTTCAACTGATCCTTTAATTCCTTAAGTTCCGTAGGAGCCATTCTATAGGGAGGAATAGAGATAGGATTCGTATCTGGGAGAAGATCTATCCTAAATTCGATCTCCCACTCAGGAGGGACTCCGGGTAAATCCTCAGGAAACACTTCTGGGAACTCATTCATACCAGGAACAGACTAAAGGGATGGGGTTCCAGACTACGTGTCCATGACCCAAATTATGTGATAAACATACCCTTTAGAAATCATCTTCCTAGCCTTAAGATAAGATATAAAATGACATTTTGAGGAAGGGGGACTACCTTGCCACTCTAAGACAGGTTCATTCGAAAACTTAAAACTGACAACACGAGTACGGCAATCAACAGAGGCATAACAAGCATACAACCAATCCATACCCAAAATAACATCAAAATCAGTCATCTCCAAATCTACTAAATCCGCTGAAGTGAATTTATGAAGGACTGAGATAGGGCAATTTTGGTAGATCCTTTTAGCTAGGACTGAATCACCAACAGGAGTAGATGCACTAAAGGGTTCTAAAAGCAATTCAAGACAAATTTTGAATTTGCATGCTACATAAGAGGTCACAAAAGATAGGGAGGCTCCGGGGTCCAACAAAGCATACACATCTAGAGAGAAGACTTTAAACATACCAGTGACAACATCAGGCGATCTCTCCTGGTCCTGGCAAGAGCACATAGCATAAAGGCGATTCTGGCACTGACCACCAAAATTAGAAGTTGTGCCTTACTGGGCTGGTCGAACTCTTGGGGCTGCTGGAGCGGACTGAGCCCTACTACCTCCCTGTCACTTCTTAGCTGAAGGACAATCTCTAATCCTATGTCTAACCTGACCACATCCAAAGAAACCACCTGATCTAGCTAAACACTCACCGGGATGATTCTTCCCACACATGGTATAAACGGGGAAAGAGGTCCTCTTTGCACCACTACTCGGAGAATAAGAGCCTGCTCCTCTACCGAACTGATCATGACGGGCTTGGAGGCCTGGGAAGGAGTAATGGTTGAAGAATGCACGGGTCCTGATGAGCTTTTCTGAAAGGAAAAGCAATATCCTCCTTCGGACTTCTGATGGCTAAACCCCGAACCCTCAGATCTGGATCTTTTGTTCTTCCTAGCTATCTCCCAAAGCTTATCTCCCTCGATCTGGTGAGCATGAGTCATAAGCATGGAAATATTCATATCACTCAATAAAATAGCGGTCCTACACTCCTTATTCACCATATCTGAAACCCCATAGATAAACTTACTCATTTGATTATGCGGGTCAGCTACCATAGAAGGGGAATACCTAGACAATTGAGGAAACTTCAAACTGTACTCTTGGACTGACATCGACCCCTGTCTCAAACTCACAAACTCCTTAGCCTTCGCTTGCCTCAACTCTTAAGGAAAGAACCGATCAAGGAAGGCTCTCTCAAAAAACTCCTAAGTTATAGGGACCACGTCCCTAGCTCTAGCTTCCTTCCATTGAGTGAACCAGATATGAGCTACATCCTTAAGTTGATAGGATGTGAGCTCCACACAATCAACACTAACCATTTGCATAACATCAAAGATCATCTTCACTTCATCAATAAAGTTAAGTGGGTCCTCATTCACTCTCGAAACCCAAAATTCAGGTGGGTTCATTCGGACAAAATCATGAACCCAAGCCGCTACCCCACCTTAAGGATGGATGGGGATAGGAGTCGGTTGGTTGGCCTGAGCAGCCATAGTCTGGGCTAGCAGATGGATGGCATTCCTAAATATCTCATTCTTGACCTCGGGTGCCGGAACTGGATGAGCAACATTCCGAGAAACTCGGTGAGGATAGCACATCGAGGCATAATCTGAAACGTACAAGGTAAGGATTAGAGAAACACTAGAGTTAAACTCTATCGCACAATATGATCAGGAAAGAAGTGAAGTTTTCTAAGACATCTCACAGTCTTCCTCTCATATGTGTGGCGCGCTTCACATACATGAAGGACACTTAACTCTATGCGGCTTCCATACATCCTACGACTCTTGAACCTGAGGCTCTGATATTAAGTTTGTCATACCCCGAGTCTACCCCTAGAAGTAACACGGGATCTGGGACACAAGTACCCCTAGATTAACCCTTGGCCATAGCGTACTCAGAATTCAATAAAGAAACATAGCGGAAGTGTCACACCCTGAGGTTACCCCCTAGGCGTAACAACAGACTTAGGACCATAAGGATCCCAATCTAACCCTTGGTCATAGCATTCTCAAGCATACATAAAGGAAGCATAGCGGAAGTATCAAGGATAAATACAACATATCATAAGATAAATAGTCGAGTCAATAGATAAGACACCCACGAAGGGTTACATACGGTCTATGTCTGAAAGCCTCTAATCATAACAAGATCCTAGCTAACTCAGAGTATGGAAATGAAATCCAACAAAGCTAGAAACATAACTAGTCCTCAACCTAAGAGGACTCACCAATAACTGCCTGGGTGTGGCCAAGAAACTCTAGCCATAAATCTAAGAAGGTACACCTGAATCTGCATCATCAAAAGATGTAGCGCAAGATATGCATCAGTACTTTAGGATGTACCGAGTATGTGAACGATGCATGAACATGATAAACAGTTTAAAACATGCTGATTATGCTTTTACAATCTAAATAATACTTTAAAGGTAAAACTGGATGTAAATGACCCTATGAAACACCATAAACTAAAAACATGATCCTAAACAAAAGTCTGAAATCTGAACAAAAGTCAAGTACATCCTTAAAGCATAAACTGTTTCTGTGGGAGGTTCTCTAATCGACATAGACCATGTGAGCTACATGGAATATGATGTATACGCCCTATCGAGAGGACCCAATATACCTTGCCAGGGTATAAAGGCATCACAGTGGCGTGATCTCTAAAAGATGATGCCCAAAAGAAAGGACTTGCAAACCTATGGGGGGACGTAGTTCTGGAACTAGGGCATTCTCACCCTGTCCAACTCGGTGCTAAATACTACTCCAAAAATATATACATATAGCTCATATAATACTGGGGCATATTTGATGCCTAAAATTGTTCATAACTAATGACATATCTGATGTCAAAACTTGTTCATAACTAGTGACATATCTGATGTCAAATCTGTTCATAACTGGTGATATATCTGATGTCAAAATTGTTTATAAATGGTTACATATCTGATGTCATGCAATTCAAAATCATACATCTAGAGAATGTGCATAGCCATAACTTAAAGTATACTTTTCCCTTTCTAAATTCATACTTAAATAGGTGGGCATGCAATTTCATAAGATATATAAAGACATGTTATCTAAACATGTAAGCTGTCACTTAAAAACATGCAATTCAATGGAATCATGCTAGAACCCAACTTGAATACATGGTCTTTTAAAACCAATGAAGGAATCATGAACAATGCATGTAAAATCAATAAGAAACCATGAGTTTAAGCATAGAAAATGATTTCATAAACTTTTCCCAAATTTAGATCAAAACCCTAATCTCATAAGTTAATAATTCAACATAAGAATTGGGGATTTTGGGCACAAGGGTGAGAGGAACCCATTGTTGAATACCCACATACCTTGGGTGAACATAACCCACTTCAATGGAAAAGACTTAGGAGGCTTGACTTGGAGATTGGAGACTTGAAGCTTGAGGAAGAACTTTTCTTCTTTTGGGAGGTGAATGAATGATTTAGGAGGAACTTAGGTTAATAAGGGTGAAAACCCTACTTGAAATAGTCAAAACTACCTCACTTAGGAGTTAAAAGGGTAGGGAATGACTAAAATATCCCTGGGACTTAAATAAGAAAAAGCTGGTAAATGGTCGGTCTCAGGGACCACGGGTTGGTCGATGGTCCATCTTCCAAGTGGACTAACTGTCAAAGGGGTTCGTAGTTTGACTGGAGGAGTCTGGAAGCTTCTGGATCTCAGAAACTATGGGTGAAATGATGACCCGTCATCCAGAAGGATGGGCCATCCTGTAACCAGTTATTTCTAGGACCTGAAGGAGAGGTTTCTGAACTCTGAACGACGAGTCTCAGTCTAGGGTAGTATGACGGTCCGTCGTCCAGAAGGACGGACAGTGCTTCGACTCATCTTCTATGGGACTCTTTTTTAGGGTTTTTGAAACTTGGACAATGAGTGCACAGGATGAACCGTGGTTCCAAACCATGAACCGTCAACTGACTCATCGTCTCTGGGATTTTGAACTTTTTTCTGCGATTTTAACTTAGACAGCTGAATAGGTTTCTGGAGTGTTACAATATCTCCCCCTTGGAATCATTCGTCCTCGAATGAAGGCTAAGTAAGGAAAACTGAGGAGAAAATAGCCCAACCAAACATCAAAACATGGAAATCAAGGAAACATCATGAAAACTAAACCTCTCAACTTGAAAACAAGATAAACTAACTTCGTAAAACATGAATGCATGCTATAATCATAGGAGGAACTGATGGAATAGAATCGGAGGGACATACTAAGGAGGAAACTAGTAACTCAAGCTGGAACTGAATCGGAAGGAAAGAGATGAGGATATTTGGCCTTCATGGCCTCTTCCGCTTCCCAAGTAGCACCCTCAACAAGTTGATTCCTCCAAAGGACTTTCATCGAAGCGACTTCTTTGTTTCTCAACCTCCGAACCTGAAGATCAAGGATCTCCACAGGAACCTCCTCATAAGTGAGACTATCCTTCACACCTACATCTTCCAAAGGGACAATCAAGGTTGGATCACCAACACACTTCTTCGACAAGGAAACATGGAAAACTGGATGAACCACTTCCAACTCCGATGGCAAATCCAACTCATAAGAAACCTTACAAACCTTCCTTCGAATTTGATAAGGACCTACAAACGGGGACTAATCTTTCTTTTCTTACCAAATCTCATCACACCCTTTATGGGTGACACCTTAAAAAAAACCCAATCATCAACCTCAAATTCCAACTCCCTTCTCCTCACATTCGCATAAGATTTTTGTCGACTCTGAGCGGTCTTCAACCTTTCCCGAATAAGCTGAACTTTCGCCATAGTCTCATGAACCGAATCCGGGCCAATCAAGGTTTCCTCACCAACCTCAAACCAACCAATAAGAGATCTGCACCTCCGGCCATAAAGTGCCTCATATGGAGCCATTTGGATGCTAGAGTGGAAGTTGTTGTTGTATACAAACTCGATAAGAGGTAAGTGATCATCCCAATTACCTTGGAAATCAATCACACAAGCTCTCAACATATCCTCTAAAGTCTGAATAGTACGCTTGGCCTGGCCATCCGTCTGAGGGTGGAAAGTTGTGCTAAGCTTCATCTTAGGACCAAGACCTTTCTGAAATGACTTCCAAAATGGAGATGTAAACTGAGGACCTCTATAAGATATGATAGACAAGGAACACCATGCAATCGAACTATATCCCGAATATAGAGTCTAGCATAATCATCCGTTGTATCCGTAGTCTTAACAGCCAAGAAATGGGATGACTTGGTCATCCAGTCAATGATCACCCAAATAGAATCATGTTGCCTTCGAGTACGAGGCAACCCAGTAATAAAGTCCATATTGATTGCCTCTCATTTCCAAGTGGGAAGGTCAATATCTTGAAGCATACCACCTGGCCTTAGATGTTCCACCTTTACATGTTGACAGTTGGGACACTTAGCCACAAACCCTCTATGTCCTTCTTCATACCATTCCACCAAAAGATATCCCGTAGATCATGGTACATCTTAGTGGCACCCGGATGAATGGAATATCTAGAACTGTGGGCCTCAGACAAAATCTGTTTTGTCAACCCATCAACATATAGCACACATAACCGACCCTGATAACGAAGCACACCAACTCCCCTTGGAAGAAAACCCCAACCCGCTGCTGATGAACTGCACCCTTAAGCTGAAGTAAAACTGGATCATCGTCTTGCTTTTCCTTCACCTCAGCCACTAAGGAAGATTCAGAACCATTTTGCACAATCACACCACCTTCGATCGAGTCCATAAGGAGAACTCCCAGCCGAGCAAGCCTATGAACCTCTTTAACAAATTCCTTCTTTCCCTCTTCAATAGAAGCTACACTTCCCATGAACAATCTACTCAAAGCATCTTCCACAACATTAGCCTTACCCGGAAGGAAAGCACACTCATGTCATAATCTTTAAGAAGCTCGAGCCATCTCATTTGTCACAAATTGAATTCCTCTTGAGTGAACACATACTGAAGACTCTTATGATCGGTGAATACATCCACGTGCACACCATACAAGTAATGTCTCCAAATTTTTAATGCAAAGACCACGGCTGCCAACTCAAGATCATGAGTAGGATAGTTCTTCTCATGATTCTTAAGCTGTCTAGAAGCATAAGCAATCACCTTAACAAGCTGCATCAAAACACAACCCAAACCAATCCTAAAAGCATCACAATACACAACAAAATCATCAAGGCCCTTGGCTAGAGCTAACACTGAAGCAGTGGTCAACCTAGTCTTCAATTCCTGAAAGTTCTTCTCACACTAGTCGGACCACTGAAATTTTACTTTCTTTTTAGTCAATCAGGTCAAAGGGGCAGCAATGGAAGAAAACCCTTTCACAAACCTCCTATAGTAACCAGCCAAACCCAAGAAGCTTCTCATATCAGATGGGGAAGTAGGTCTAGGCTAGTTCTTTACTGCCTTTATCTTTTGAGAATCAACCCAAATACCATCTTTAGTCACAATGTGACCATAAAAGCAACAGACTGCATCCAAAACTCACATTTGCTAAACTTAGCAAACAACTGTCTATCCTTGAGAGTTAGCAAAACAAACCTCAAGTGATCCGCGTGCTTCTCCTCACTCCGAGAGTAAATGACGATATCGTCAATGAATATAATCACAAACATATCCAAATATTGTCTGAACACATGGTTCATCAAATCCATACAGGCTGCAGGAGCATTTATTATACCAAAAGACATCACTACAAATTCATAATGACCATAACGAGTTCTGAAGGCTGTCTTCGAAATATCACACTCTCTAACACGAAGCTGATGATACCTGGACCTAAGGTCAATTTTGGAGAAGAAACTAGCACCCTGAAGCTGATCAAACAAGTCATCAATCCTAGGAATGGGATACTTATTCTTGAATGTGACCTTGTTCAAGTGACGGTAGTCAATGCACATTCTAAGAGAGCCATCTTTCTTTCGAACAAACAAAACTGGGGCACCCCATGGAGAAATGCTAGGTCTGATGAAACCTTTATCAAGAAGATCCTTCAACTGATCTATTAACTCCTTAAGTTCCGCGGGAGCCATTCTATAGGGAGGAATAGAGATAGGATTCATATCTTGAAAAAGATCTATCCCGAAGTCTATCTCCCTCTTGGGAGGGACTCTGGGCAAATCTTCAAGAAATACTTGTGGAAACTCATTCACAACAGGAACAGACTGAAGGGATGGGGTTTCAGACTCTATGTCCATAACCCGCACTATGTGATAAACATACCCCTTTGAAATCATCTTCCTAGCCTTAAGATAAGATATGAAATGACCTTTCGAGGAAGGGGGACTACCTTGCCATTCTAGAATGGGTTCATTTGGAAACTTGAAACTGACAACCAGAGTACGACAATCAACAGAAGCATAACATGCATACAACCAATCCATACCAAGAATGACATCAAAATCTGTCATCTCCAACTCTACTAGATCCGCTAAAGTGACTCTATAAAGGACTGAGATAGAGAAATTTTGGTAGATTCTTTTGGCTAAGACTGACTCACCAACAGTAGTAGAAACACAAAAGGGTTCTAAAAGCAATTCAGGACATACTTCGAATTTGCATATTATATAAGGGGTCACAAAAGATAAGAAAGCACCGGGATCCAACAAGGCATACACATCAAGAGAGAAGACTTTCAACATACCGATAACCATATCTGGAGAACTCTCCTGATCCTGACGGGAGGACATAGCATAAAGACAATTATGGCACTGACCACCAGAACTAGAAGCTACGCTCTGCGAGGCTGGTCTACCTCCTGAAGCTACTGGGGTAGGCTGAGTCCTACCTCCCTGTCCCTTCCTAGCTGAAGGGCAATCTTTGATATGATGCCCAGTCTGACCACACCCATAACAAACCTCTCTACCAGCCAAACACTCACCGGGATGATTCTTCCCACACTTAACACAAGTTGGGCAGGAAGACTCCTTAGCAACACTACCCTGAGACTGGGATTAGGAACCAGATCCTCTACCCCTCTGATCATGACGAGGCTTCTAAGCCTAGGTAGGAGCACTAGAAGAAGAATGAATGGATCCTGATGACTTCTTCTGGAAAGAAGAGTTATGTCCACCTCCAGACCTGTGATGACTAAAACTTGATCCGTCGGATCTAACTGTCTTGTTCTCCCTTGCCATCTCCCTAAGCTTGTCACCCTTAATCTGATGGGCATGAGTCATGAGTAGAGAAATGTTCATATCACTCAACAACAAAGCAGACCTACACTCTTTCTTCACCACATCAGAAATCCCATATATAAACTTGCTCATTTGATCATGCGGGTCCGCTACCATGGAGGGATCATATCTAGACAACTGAGTGAACATCAGGCTATACTCCTGCACTAATATTGAACCCTGTCTCAAGATCACAAATTCTTCCACCTTTGCTTGCCTCAACTCTCAGGGAAAGAACCTATCAAGGAAGGCTCTCTCAAAATACTCACAAGTCGTAGGGATTGCATCCATCACCCTAGCTTCTTTCCATTGCGTGAACCAAATATGAGCCATATCCTTGAGTTAATAGGATGCAAGCTCAACACAATCAACCCCAACCACTTGTATAACTTCAAAGATCTTCTTTACCTCATCAATAAAGTTGAGTGGGTCCTCACTCACTTTTGAACCCCAAAATTCAGGTGGGTTCATCCGGACAAAGTCAGGAACTCGGGCCAAAATCTGGGCTAGCTAATGGATGGCATTTTTGAACTCCTCATACGTGACATCGGGAACCAGAATGGGAGGAACATCATTCGAAGTAGCTCGGGGAGGCATAGCACGTCGAGGAGGCATAATCTAAAATGTACAAGATGAGGATTAGAGAAACATAAGAGTTAAGCTCTATCGCACGACATGATCATGAAGGAAGTGAAGTTTTCCTAAGATACCTCATAGCTTCCCCCTCATGTGTGTGGCGTGCTTTACACACATGAAAGAGATTCTACTCGATGCGGCTTTCAGACATCTTAAGACTCTTGAACCTGAGGCTCTGATACACAGTTTGTCACTCCCCGAGGTTACCCCCTAGGCGTAACAAGGGACTTAGGACCACAAGGATCCCATGATAACCCTTGGTCATAGCATTCTTAAGCATACATAAAGGAAGCATAGCATAAGTATCAAGTATAAAGACAATATAGCATAAGATAGATAGTCAAGTCAAGAGATACGACACCCTCGAAAGATTACATACGATCTATGACTGAAAGACTCTAATCATAACATAAGGAGTTGCTAGGACAAGACCCTAGCTAACTCAAAGTACGGAAATAAAATCCAAGAAATATAGAAACATAACTAGACCTTGACCTAAGAGGACTCACCAATAGTTGTCTGGGTGTGGCCAGGAAACTCTAGCCATGAATCTGAGAAGGTACACCTGAATCTGCATCATCAAAGGATGCAGCGCAAGATATGCATCAGTACTATAGGATGTACCGAGTATGTGAGTGATGCATGAACTTGATAAACAGTTTAAAACATATTGAATATGCTTTTACAATCGAAATCATACTTTAAAGGTAAAATTGGATGCAAATGACCCTATGAAACACCATAAGATGAAAACATGATCGTAAACAAAAGTCTTAAATCTGAATAAGAGTCAAGTACATCTTTAAAGTATAAACTATTTCTGTGGGAGGTTCTCTAATTGACATAGACCATTTGAGCTACATGGAATCCGATGTATACGCCCCATTGAGAGGACCCAATATACCTTTCCAGGGTATAATTGCATGACTGTGGCGTGATATCTAAAAGTTGATGCCCAACAGAGGGGACTTGCGAACCTACGAGGGCACATAGTTCTGGGACTAGGGTACTCTCATTCGGTCTAACTCGGTGTTAAATACTACTCCCAAAACATATACATATAGCTCATATAATACTGGGGCATATCTGATGCCCCAAATTGTTCATAACAAATGACATATCTGATGTCAAAACTTGTTCATAACTGGTGACATATCTGATGTCAAATCTGTTCATAACTGGTGACATATCTTATGTCAAAACTATTTATAAATGGTGATATATCTGATGTCATGAAATTAAAAATGATACATCTAGAGAAAGTGCATAGCCATAACTTAAAATATACTTTTCCTTTTCTAAATTCATACTTGAATAGGTGGGCATGCAATTTCATAAGATACATAAAGACATGTTATCTAAACATGTAAACTGTCACTTAAAATCATGCAATTTAATGGAATCATGCTAGAACCCAACTTTAATACATGGGATTTTAAAACCAATGAAGGAATCATGAACAATGCATGTAAAATCAATAAGAAACCATGAGTTTAAGCACAGAAACTTATTTCATAAACTTTCCCCAAATTTAGATCACAGCCCTAATTTCATAAGTTCATAATTCGACATAAGAATTGGAGATTTTGAATACCCACATACCTTGGGTTAACATAACTCATTTCAATGGAAAAGACTTAGGAGGCTTGACTTGGAGCTTGGAGACTTGAAGCTTGAGGAAGAACTTTTCTTTTTTTGGGAGGTGAATGAATGATTTAGGAGGAACTTAGGGTAATAAGGGTGAAAACCCTACTTGAAATAGTCAAAACGTCCTCACTTAGGAGTTAAAAGGGTGGGGAATGACTAAAATACCCCTAGGACTTAAATAAGAAAAAACTGGGAAATGGTCGGTCTCAGGGACCACGGGTTGGTCGACGGTCCGTCGTCCAAGAGGAATGACCATCAAAGTGGACCATAGTTTGACTGGAGGAGTCTAGAAGCTTCTGGATCTCAGAAACTATGGGTGAAACGACGACCCATCATCCAAAAGGACAGGCCGTCCTATAACCCGTCATTTCTGGGACCTGAAGGGGAGGCTTCTGAGCTCTGAACGATGAGAATCAGTCTAGGGTGGGATGATGATCTGTCATCCAGAAGGACGGACCGTGCTTTGACTCATCTTCTCTTGGACTCTTTTCTAGGGTTTCTGAAACTTGGACAACGAGTGCACAGGACGAACCGTGGTTCCAAACCATGAACCATCAACTGACTCATCGTCTCTGGGAACTTGAAATTTTTCTGCGATTTTAACTTAGACAGCTGAATAGGTTTTCGGGGTGTTACAGGAAGCATATTAGTTAGGGATGGGCAACCATAACTTAAATAAAAACAATTCTAGTAAATATCAATTCCATATAATGGAATACAACTATAGCTATGTCTGAAGCCTCTAACTATCATAAGAGCTGATGGGACAAGACCCCAACTAGCTCAAAAAAATCCATAGAAAAACAACATAAGTGAGGTAGGTCTAATACTAACCCTCGGATAATGAGGTCTCACCACTGGAAACTGGGACTCCGACTATATCTAGCCACGAGTGTGAGGGAACGAACCTGGATCTGCATCATCAAAGGATGCAGCGCAAAATGTGTCAGTACTATAGGATGTACCGAGTATGAGAGATATGCATAATCATGATGAAAACATGCTTAAAATGTGCTTAAAATTGAGTTCATGCATAAAAGGTATATCATAAGTAAATATCATAACTTGAATGGTAAACATGAGATAAGAGTAAAGACTTCAAAATAGATTTCATAAGCTTAAACAAGTTAAAACATTCGTAAGGGAGTTTCTTATAACTAACAATAGACCATGCGAGCTACATGGAATCTAACTATATAACCCTAGTTAGCAAAGTTGACTTGAACCGTGCCAAGGAATGAGTCACCGTATCCAACTATATAACCCTAGTTGGCAAAGTTGTCCTAATGCCCGCTAAGCACAGGACACTATGATCAATATATGGTACCACTCTCATAAGCCCATAGGGCACTTCATTTCATAACCTACGCTGGAACATAGTTTTGGAGTTGGGTAATCTAACCCTCGTCGCTCGGTGCTAAATACTACTCCCAAAACATATACATATAGCTCATAAATTTATAGTGACACAATCTCCTGCCAAATATTATTTGAAAAGCATGAAAACACATCGGGCATCATGCAATTCTCATGTCAAAAGCTATGAAGCTTAGTGTAGCCATAATTCAAAACATACTTTTCTTTCTTAAATCATACTTGAATAATTAGGCAGGCAATTTCGTAAATATATAAGGACATGTCATCTAAACATGTAAACATTCACTTGAAATCATGCAATTCAATAGAATTATGCTAGAGATCAACTTGATGCATGGGCTTTTGAAACCAATTAAGGAATCTTGATCAAATCATAAATAAACCATAAGAAACAATGAATTGATGAATAGAAAATGATTTCATAAGCTTTCCCCAATTTAGATCAAAACACTAATTTCATCAGTTCATAATTCAAAATAAGAATTGGGGGTTTTGGGAACAAGGGTGAAGGGAACCCATTGTTGAATACCTACATACCTTGATTGAAGTTAACCCACTTGGAATTGAAAAGAAAGGAGGCTTGAACTTAGAGCTAGAGACTTGGAGCTTTGAAGGAGTTCTTTTCCTTTTTGAGAGATGAATGAAGATTTGAGAAGGGACTTAGGCTAATGAGGGTGAATACCCTTCTAGAAATAATCAAAACAATATCATTTAGGAGTTAAAAGGGTGGGTAATGACTAAAATACCCCTAGTACATAATTAGGAAAAAGCTGAAAAAAATGTTGACTTTCAGGGACCACGGACGGACTCCACGAGTCATAGACCAAACCACGGCTCATGGTTTCCATCCATCATTCTTGTTCAAGTGAATAGGATGCAGAAGCAATACTATGGGTCAACATGATAGACCCATAGAATGGATCACGAGTCGTAGACCCAAGTCGTCATTTCAGGAAACTTGCAGTTCTATGAACAAGCTCTACAAGTTATAGGACGGTTCATAGTTCAAACTACGAGCCATAGAAACCAGTCGTGAAATCTGGGTAAATTGTTAACCCTCTGATCTGATTCCACGAGTTGACAGGATGGACCATAATCAGAACCACGATCCATAGAACCAACTCATGGTCCTCAAACCAGAGGCTGAACCAGCAGAAGGAAAACTACAGTTCCATTTCATGACCCGTGATTCAAACCATGGTCCGTGGTTTAGACCCGTAATTCCTGGGAACATGCAATTTTTTAGAGTTTCAAACTTAGAAATCTGGTTTGAACTCTAGGGTGTTACACTATGGCAGTGCCCACAATCATTAGCATTGAAAGAGTTAAAAGAGAGACAAATCAATTGAATAATATGATATGGACTGACTGTATATTTTTGTTTGTTATCATTGTATTTCCTCATCCCTAATAAACTGGAAGAAAAAAAGCATATATTAGAAGAACAAAAAGATAATATGAGAACCAAGAAAAATTATTTGTATATCTTTCCAGGAAGTTAACTTGAACAGTTACAAAAAAGAGAACATTAGACGACTTACTTGTGGGCCCGAGGCCATGGAAGCTAGATTAACTAGACTCCAGGTCAATATGATTCGTGTTTTGCTTACGTTTGGTTTAGTTATGCACTTTAGCTTAGCTCCAGTTGCTTTCTTACCTTAGGCGGGTTCCTTGGGGGTTTATAGCTGGTGTAGATATTTTCGTTAGTACTTACTATAGAATAGACGATCTTAGTATTCATTGGGGTATAGCTCACAGTAGAGTAGTTTCTTCATTGGCATTTTGGTTATTCTTATCGCATTGTTTCTATGTTTTGCTATGGTTTGATAATTTGTGGGTGTGAGGCCGTGGTTTGGGATGGCTGGATCCTAGGTTAGTACAATCTTGATATGAAGCGGTGAGTCACCCTATCTTGGTATATATTGTGTGCATTTATATATATCTCTATATGCATTTGAGATGATTCCTTTTCATTCATTTTACATATTTTCGGGTTATGATACGATTTGACGGGAAATAAATGGCTCGACAGAATAATAAGAAAATTCTTCTCTTTCAACTTTTGATTTTCAAATTAAGGGAGATTTCACCGGTTTATTCTAATTATAAACTTTTAAACTCAAAATGCCTCTTTTTCGAATGACTGGAGCTCCAGGGAGAGCATCCTACTATCATCACTGATTTCATCCATTAAAAGGAAAAACTACTTGTTTTACCATATAACCCGTGTTACTAAGGAGGAATTTCACCTCACTATTTTAACTTATTTTTGAGTCAAAAAATAGTAATATTTAAGCACTTGTTCCGAGAGACGGCTCTGTACCCTATCGTTTTCATTGATCTGTTGGCATATTGGTAAGATCCGGCGGTCCCTTGCGTACACATGGGATTTTACTTTGTAGTGTTCATATATATAAATAAGCTCTGGCGGCCAATGAGAATACTCTGGGCTTTTCCCTGATTAAACGTGGATTATGTTAAATGGTATGTATTGATAAGCTCCAGCGGCCTGCGAAAATATTCTAGGTATTATATTATTATATTTTTTGATGAGTAACGGTTCGTGAGATGACTCAGAGTTTTACTCATTATTGCATCAGCCACATCTCACTGCATTCATTTTGTATTGCATATTATGGTGTTCTTTCGCATATCCTTACTATCGTAGCCTTGTTTGTAGTTAGCCTTCCATGTTGTTTGTGATAACGCCCAAACTACACCTCCAATTAAGAAGTGTAAGCGTTCGTTGTCAAATATAGAACCCAACAAAGGTTGGGGTCGATCCCACAGGGAATAAGGTGCAAATTAGGTCGTTTGTGAATTAAATGACTAGTAGTCGATAGTTTTCGGTAAATAGGGGGTTTGCGTGATCAAAACGTGAACAAAAACAATTAATAACGTATGAGTGAAATCAATATGAGAGAGAACTAGGGAAGTGTTCACCATGGCGTTGTAACAATTCCGATTTCAGGCTTAGCCGGGTTCTTTCTTATATGCGTGTCACGATGTGATTGAATTAATGGTATCATCTAAACGTTTCTCAACCAAATAGACGAATTTCCTTTTCAATTCTCTCGAACTTGAAAAGGTGAGCTTTTATATTTCAATCCTAAACATCAAGTAGATTAATCTAGTTACAACATTAATCATAAGACTAGAGTTGGTAGTCTCGAATCCTCGTAGTTAATCAAATTTCCCGCTTTTAATTTCTTTACTCAAGTAAATTAAACCTAGGCATGTTCTAATGTTTGCAACCACTAGAAAACGTGAAGAATGAATGATTAACAACGTGACAATCACAAATATTGAACCCGACGCTACCCGGAATCTATATTGCTACTTTAGCCATGGCTCCCACAACCCTCGTTGTGGGAGTTTAGTTAATCATGCTATTAAGAAAAGAGAAGATAATAATATTCATAATAAAGAGTAAAGAATCTTACAATATAGTGAAAGCAATCTTCAATTATCCAAGAACAAGAAAACAAGATCCCAAGAACGATTCAAGAACACGATTTCAAGACAAAGAAAATGTGTTGTTGCTCTCAAAAATCGACTAAAACTCTCCTAAAACTATTGGGTGAACAACATCTAAAATAAACCTAGCATAGGGTATTTATAGGAGTCCAGGAAATAAACCCAAAAACGTTTGGAATCCGCGTCGCGCGTTCTGCCTCAACCTGACGGTTTGGGTGATGGACCGTCACCACCTTGACGGACCGTCACGGTGGCCGTCACCACTAGGCAGTGGTGCTGCCCCATCTTGACGGTTTGGGCTTGACAGACCGTCACCAGCTTGACGGACCGTCACTCAGGCCGTCACTCTTATCCAGAACATCGTTTTGCCCGTATTTCCTTCCGTTTCTATGTTTGTCTCCCTTTCCTGAAAACATAACATAAAACATCAAAAACGACAACGGTTGCTTGAAAACTTAAGATTGTTCTTAGTTTAGAGGCGTCGAAAGTGTCGTAGAATGGCGGCACATCAACACCCTCAACTTAAAATGTTCGCTTATCCTCAAGCAACATGACACAAAAACAATAATACGACTCAACTAAGAAAACAAACTCGTGTCTCTAGCAACTCATGGTCATTCAATAGTTCATTAATTCTTAATTCAAGCCACCCTAGTAGCACACAAATGTATGAAACGTTAACTTGCAAGGATCCAAACATGTCTTTCCGATATGATAGAATATTATGCATACACACGCACAACTATCCTAACAGTCAATAGACAATACAGAAATCTTGGTGCCCTCACCGCAAAGAAGTCCCACACACAAGATTTAGGACTAAGTAAGGCGCTCACACTCACAAACAAGTTCAAACAATGCACATGTGATGCCATAAGCTTGCCCTTACTATTCTATTTTAGTTTTTCAGAAAGCCGCTCAGGATCACTACAGGACTTGTTTAGGCTTGTAATGAGGTTTCGGGTGCAGGTAGGATACGTTTGGGGAATAGTGACTAAACCCTCCTTGGAATCACCGACCTACTATTTCCACATAACTTTATTTTGTCCATCCTTATTCACCTCTTTATTTCCTTCTTTCTAGCTATAGGTGCGGCCTCTTTATTTTGACACTTCTTTTTGTTTCTTTTTCGTTCTTTTTCATCTCTTTTTTTTGTTTTTCTTCGTTTCTTTATCTTTTTCTTAGACACACACACGGAATTTTCATTCTATTCACAACCAATCTTATCCATCCTATTTTTCTTATCATTTACCTCTATAGTAGCCACCCTCAACTTAGGTTGATTGCCTGAGTTGAGGTGCACGATGTCCAAGGAAGGACCAGGGCCAAAATAGGGATTCAAAGTTAAACAGGAACGGTGGCAGGTTATTGAACGAACAGGGTCAATTATGGCTCAAACAGGGATCAAAGGGATTATTTTCATTTGGACGGTCTTATAGGCTAAGTGGACTACACACAAAAAGGGCTTGTGATCCTTTCCCAAGCAACCAACTTCAAACTTAACAAAATAGACCGGGCAAGTTCTAGATGCATGCACAGAGTAAGAATTTATAACAATATGCTCACACACACTCGGCACCAAGAAACCATACCACTACCAACTATCCAGACAACATCTCGGCTTAAGCATAATTATTACAATCATATTCATTCAATGACATTCAAGGATCCAGAACAGTCAATCATTTCAAACATAAGTACAAAATCAAAATTTTCAGAGGGGGCTCCTTTTAGTTCAATTATCAAAAAGCCATGCTTGCTACGGACATCACAAAATAATTTTAAAATTTAAACGATAACCTAAACATGCCGGTTCTACTAGATAGCACACCGGAGGGAAAAAAAACACGGCAACAAAAACCCTCGGTGGTGAAAGACTCACAGGTATCCCAAAACCCTCAACTTAGACTCATGCATTGTCCCCAATGCATACATGTGAAAGCTAAAACTGTAAGAGAAGGGAATACCTGTGAAGCCCTTAGGCCTCAGAATGTGGCATGATATTGGAGACCGCCAGGGTCTCCAAAGTAGGCGAAATTGATGGAATAGGTGCCAGCTACCCTATCTCATTGAGCTCCAACTTCCTCTTTTATCGGCTCCGCAGCTAGTCGCGGTAACTTCTTTACTCTTTCTTTGCTGATTTTCTTGCGGTGTTTTATCTTCCTTGGTTTGTTTCCACCGCCTTCCTCAACATGTTTCCCTTCTTGCGATCGCAACCTCATTCTTGTAACAGCTAGGGTCTCGACAGGACCCTTCTCCTCAATATGCAACTCCGCAGGGGCTTTCTCAACCACATCTATGACCGCGACCACTCTCATGTCTCTTGGTTGCTTCATCAATTTACACACGTCAAACTTGACAAATTCATTGTTTAACCTGAATGTCAGTTCGTTTCTCTCCATGTCGACCAACACTCTTGCAGTGGCTAGCAATGGTCGTCCCAAGATTATGGGAACTTCAAAATCCACTTCGCAATCTAAGATCACAAAGTCAGCCGGGAATATAAGCTTACCAACCTTTACCAGCACATCAGATAATATTCCCACCGGTCGCTTCACTGAACGGTCAGCCATTACCACCCTCATGTTCGTTGGTTTGGGAGCTCCCAAACCCAATTGTTTATAGATTGCTAGCGGCATCAAGTTGATGCTAGCACCAAGATCACATAATGCTTTTCCAAAGTTGAGCTTCCCGATAGTACAGGGAACAGTAAACGCACCTGGATTTTCCTTCTTGTCCACTAACGATCTTGAGGAAATCGCACTGCAGTGGTGGAGGTTATCTTCTGGTTCCATGCTCACTGACCTCTTCTTGGTAATCAAGTCCTTCATGAACTTGGCATATCCGGGCATTTGTTCAAGCGCTTCCACCAGTGGGATGTTTATTGATATCTGTTTGAGCATGGTCATGAAATTTAGGAACTTGCCATCTTCCACTTTCTTCTTCAAACGTTGCAGAAATGGAGGCGGTGGCCGAGGCATCATCGTTGGAAGTTTTTCAGCTTCCTTGCTTTTATCCGTGGGCCTTTACGTAGCATCCTCCACCGACTTGTCGACCGCAATCTCACCATCCTGAGTCTGAATTACCGGATGTGATTCCGGTAATATTCTACCGCTTCTTGTAGTGATCGCCATACAACTTGCGTCATTCCTCGGGTTTTGAATAGTGTCACTCGGCAGGGTACCTATCCTCCTTTGATTTAGAGATGCCGAGATCTGACCCACTTGCTGTTCCAATTGCTTGATCGAGGTGGAATATGAATCCACCACCTGACTTAGTGTTGATAGTTCAGTCCTCATCTCCTTGATCGCGGAGTCGGTAGATTCCACCTTTAGCAGCATCTTCACCATCATGTTCTCCAATTTGGACGTCCCTGTCTCGGTGCTAGCTCTATCCCGATTTCCAGGTGGTACATACAACCCACCTCTGTCAGTGTTATTCTTCCAGTTCCCTTGATCACGATCTCTGTAGCCAGCTTTTTCATAGTAGTTGTCCTTCTGATAGTTCCGACCTTGGTTTCCTTGGCCGTTGGCCTGGAAACCACCCAAATAATTCGCCTCCTCATCAGATTCAAACTTTGCTGATCTACCTTGGGAACCCATAGCTTTCACCTTCTCAATACCTCCTGACAACAAGTGCTTTGTCAGTAGGTCCATTTGCGTCTTCAGATGGGCCATATCTTGGTCCCGCTCTTTCTCCTTCATGCACTGCTCAGCTGACATACCAACTGCATAAGTGCTAGCTGCTACCTCTGTATCACGTGTATGCCAGGCCATGTTGGTTTTGGTGAGCCTGTCCAAGATAGTTGTTGTATCGGCAAAAGTGAGACCCATAAATGCTCTACCTGCTGCATTATCCAATGTCGGCTTGGTAGCCGAATTCAGTGCCCTGTAGAATGTCTGCATCAAAAAATTATTGGTCAACTGATGGTTGGGGCATTGTGTCAGCTTCTTCTTGAATCGCAACCAAGTTTCGTGTAACGCCTCATGAGGTTGTTGTCTGAAGTTGCTAATTTCATCCCTCAACTGTATCATCCTAGAGGGAGGAAAGAACCTTTCTAGGAAAGATCCTTTCAACTCTCCCCAGGTTGTGATAGAGTCGGGGGTTAGCTCTGTCAACCATAACGCTGCCTCATCAGACAGAGACAACGGAAACAACCTGAGCCTGATCTCTCTCTGACTTACTCCAGGCAATTCGAACGACTTACAGATACCCACAAAATTCATCAGGTGCCGGTTTGGATCGTCACCAGCAACACCACGGAACACTCCTCTCAAATTCAACAGCTGAATCATTCTGTTGGTGATGTTGAACTTGGCCCCGGGTGCTAGCGGGGGAAACACAATAGCTCCTGTGGCACCAACTCCATCTAAGTCGACCTCCTCATCATTCAACTCTATGTCGACCTCAAGACCACCAGCATTCACACGTTGTTGGGCTTGCTGAGCTGCAGCGAGTCTCGCTGCCTCTTGTTGTTGCTCATTCATGTTTCGCCTTATCGTTCTTGCCAGCTTGGGGTCGTAGGGTAATATTGGTTCACCCGAGCCTCGGGTACTTGGCATGCACAACTATGTACCCTGTAAAAACAAAAACAACAAATAAAAATAAAAGCAGGAAATATGACTAAGAGTCTAATAAACACACCGGACTTAATAAACAACCGTATTCCCCGGCAACAGCACCAAAATTTGATAACGCCCAAACTACACCTCCAATTAAGAAGCGTAAGCGGTCGTTGTCAAATATAGAACCCAACAAAGGTTGGGGTCGATCCCACAGGGAATAAGGTGCAAATTAGGTCGTTTGTGAATTAAATGACTAGTAGTCGATAGTTTCCGTTAAATAGGGGGGGTTTGCGTGATCAAAACGTGAACAAGAACAATTAATAACGTATGAGTGAAATCAATATGAGAGAGAACTAGGGAAGTGTTCACCATGGCGTTATAACAATTCCAATTTAAGGCTTAGCCGGGTTCTTTCTTATATGCGTGTCACGATGTGATTGAATTAATGGTATCATCTAAATATTTCTCAACCAAATAGACGAATTTCCTTTTCAATTCTCTCGAACTTGAAAAGGTGAGCTTTTATATTTCAATCCTAAACATCAAGTAGATTAATCTAGTTACAGCATTAATCATAAGACGAGAGTTGGTCGTCTCGAATCCTCGTAGTTAATCAAATTTCCCGCTTTTAATTTCTTTACTCAAGCAAATTAAACCTACGCATGTTCTAATATTTGCAACCACTAGAAAACGTGAAGAATGAATGATTAACAACATGATAATCACAAATATTTAACCCGACGCTACCCGAAATCTATATTGCTACTTTAGCCATGGCTCCCACAACCCTAGTTGTGGGAGTTTAGTTAATCATGCTATTAAGAAAAGAGAAGATAATAATATTCATAATAAAGAGAAAAGATTCTTACAATATAGTGAAAGCAATCTTCAATTATCCAAGAACAAGAAAACAAGATCCCAAGAACGATTCAAGAACACGATTTCAAGACAAAGAAAACGTGTTGTTGCTCTCAAAAATCGACTAAAACTCTCCTAAAACTATTGGGTGAACAACATCTAAAATAAACCTAGCATAGGGTATTTATAGGAGTCCAGGAAATAAACCCAAAAACGTTCGGAATCCGCGTCGCGCGTTCTGCCTCAACTTGACGGTTTGGGTGACGGACCGTCACCACCTTGACGGACCGTCACGGTGGCCGTCACCACTAGGCAGTGGTGCTGCCCCATCTTGACGGTTTGGGCTTGACGGACCGTCACCAGCTTGACGGACCGTCACCCAGGCCGTCACTCTTATCCAGAACGTCGTTTTGCCCGTATTTCCTTCCGTTTCTATGTTTGTCTCCCTTTCCTGAAAACATAACATAAAACATCAAAAACGACGACGGTTGCTTGAAAACTTACGATTGTTCTTAGTTTAGAGGCGTCGAAAGTGCCTTAGAATGGCGGCACATCAGTTTGCACCTTCCACAGTTATGGAGGTCCGGCTAGGTTATAGTTAGATTATTGCTTTTTGCCTTCAATGTTATTTACTTGTACTTCTCCTTATTGTCTAGTTATGACCTGTTATTTCCTTCTAAGTCCCTCTTTCTTACCTCTGGGTTATATTTTTCCATTTTGTTATTATATTTTATTTAAGCTTAATCATCCTATGAAGCCTAATGGGTACCATGTATTTTGGTACTCATGCTACACTTCAGCATCTTTTTCATGATGCAGTTCCTAGTACGAGTTATCGCTGATCGGAGAGGTAGGGTGAGCTCTTGGCGATCGAAGTTGATCTTCCTCCCTTTACTTTTGGACTAGTCTTCTATTGTACTTTTGGAGACTGTTATGTATTTGTTATATCTAGCTAGAATATCGTTGTAGCAGCTCTTGTACCCACTGACACCAGATCTTGGGGGAAATCTTGTATATTTTATTTTCATCCCTCCCTATTTATTTATGCTTGTTCGATTTATCTTCTATTTTTTATTGATGTACTTCTGCTTTTATTTCGTTCTCTTTTTAGCCCGTTACTTATAGTTCCAGGCTGAGGGTTTAGCTTACCTACTGTGGGTTATAGTAGGTGTTATCACGACTTGAGTTTTTGAGTCATGACAATGTCTTCCCATTGAAAATCATTTTACTCGCCACAGAAAAATTATGATCAACCATCATCCCTGTAGGAAAAGTTCAGTGTCAAACCATTATTATAAATCAAAATGTGCTATTATGAGTTGAAAGTTCAAACACCATCTTCCTTGTTATGTAAAAGAAAATAACGTTTGAAACAACTAGTAAGACATTGTCAATGACGGGTCTAGCTTGTGTTTCCATTATTTTGTTTTGATATAAATGTGTGAGAATTGAGATAATTATTATGTATCTAACTCTTTCCTTTTAACCTTTTGTAAAACTAGTTTATGGGTATGAATTATGCTTGTGTATCCCATATCATTGAATAAAAACAGTGACTTTCAATAGCCATTACAAGAACTACCAAACTACTATTCTAAAAGAATACAAAACTCATGGCTGCCATCATTAATTTCTCCAATAATTTGTCTCCAAATCATTACTATCATCATGAATCTTTGAAAAAATAAATTGATATTTTCATTTATCTACTACAAAACTCAAATAACTCAACACTTGAAAAATATGGTTGAATAAAGCTCCATAACTGAGGACCCTAAATTATGAGATACCTTCACGCTAGCTGAGATGCAGCCAACGAAACCCTCTCTAGTAGCCATTTCATTATTCTTTTTAGATTAGAAATAATGATTTTTTCTTGTTTCCAAAATGTTCAAACCCCTCTTTAGATGATAACAAGAAAACAAAAGGTTGGTTTGGCCCATAACTTTATCCGTAAATTTTCATCAAGGTCCAACTAATTATTATACAATCTTATATAATAAAAGCTTTGCCCACTGAATCGATCCTTTAATTATCAACTTTGATATACAACCCATTAAAATTATAATATAATCAAGAAGATAGCTCAAATCTACAAGAAAAATATAGGGCCATTACACTTCTAATAAAGATATATAAATTACAAAGATTTTTTTTTTTTACTAATTTTAGAACTCCATTAAATGCTTTTAGAGATTTTAAATTATTCCCTTGATAGAATAGGGTTTCTACTAATTTTAGTTGTATTTTTTCATTTCAATTGTTGTGGTATGCTAGCATTTAAATAAAATTCATTATTCAAACATCGAAAGAGATCCAAGTCTAATTTATGTGATGGTTGCCTCTGTCTGTTTCAATTGAAAATGGAATGGATGGAAAAGAGGGTACTACAGACAATACATTTGAAATGCAATTCTTTATTCTAGTTTTTAAACACACTCCTTTTCTTTTTTAAATATTTATTTCTAAATTGTTTCACCTAAACAAATTTAAATGTGGAGTAAAGTCCATACAAGTAGTACGGTTACATAAAAAATAAAAGATTATCTTTGATATTTATCTTTAAATTGGGACTAAATAAGTTTTTATCAAAGTTAACAACAACTTTTAGAAAACCCTAATCTCTTACTCCTCTTATATATAATGATGTTACACTTGTACCTTTCATTCTAAACTCAGCCTAATGCGGCTGAGATGAAGGGAGTTCACAACAATGAAGAAGAAGATGACGATGATGATGGGATCTATTTCCAACATGAATCTAATGATTGTGGTGGAATCTGTATCCAACATGAATCCTCTTCATGGATTCTTCATAATTGAATCATGAAAATCATGTTTGTAAGTTTTTCTATTCATTTTCTTTTCTTTCTTTGTTGATGTAATAGTTATTTATGCTTTTATGCTAGAATAGGCTATCTCTTGCAAATATTCTCGTTCGTGTCTTCATTTTCTTTTCTTAATTTGATGATGTTCTATGCATTTATATTTTGATTCTTAATCCTTTATAAAATTCACTTATGAAAAAACATATATAAACACTCTGATCCAGATTTTAATTGTTAGTATCAGATTAAGAGTGTGTTCGGTATGAAAGAATAGAAAAGGTTTTCCTAAAAAAATATTTTTTAGAAAATAAGTGGGTTTTATACTTATTTTCTTGTGTTTGGAAAGATAAGAAAAAATTATCATCCTTAAAGAATTAGTATATAATTTAGACAAATACAATGGAAGGTGGGAGTGCTGAGGTAGGGGAAAGGGATGGTAGGGATAAGGGCTATGGGGCGTAGGGGTGTAGATGATGTGTGTTGGAAGGAGAGGGGAGATACAATCAATGTGAAATGTCACTAGTGAATCTGATTTTTTCTACTTTAATTTTGGAGCTCATTTTCCTCATTTTAAAGGAGCTTGTTTTCCTAGATAAATGTTTTCCAGAATATTTGACCAACCGAAAATGGAAAAATTGAAAAATATTTTCCTTCAGAACGAACACACCCAAAATATAAGTTAATTTGATGTTAAAGTGAAACTAAATATTTTAAAATTGATCTTATTTTAGATCCAAAAGCCTTTCTTTTACACCTAAAATAAGTGATCGATTTAACATTAATTGAAGATGTTGAAATATAGTTACCCCATTCTTACTGTAAAGGGTGGTTCATAAATCTTATTATAATTTTTAGTAAAATCATTATCGGTAAAGTATTTATTATTTTAACCATTCCTAGCTTAAACAGTTGTAAACTATCAAACAACAATATTTGAATTATAGGATAAAACAGCTCACGTTTTATTATATGTTACTAATAGCTGGAATGTAAGTCGTCTAATGTTCTCTTTGGTAATTGTTCAAGTTAAGATCCTAAAAAGATATACAAGTATTTTTCTTGGTTCTCATATTCTCTCTTTGTTCTAATATATGCATTTTGTCTTCCAATTTAGTAGGTGTGAGGAAATACTACGATGACAAATAAAAATATATTGTCCGTCCATATCACATTGTTTAATTGATTTTTCTCTCTGTTGACTCTTTCAATGCATATGATTGTGACTTCCATCGTCGTCTTATCCATCATGTTGATAACTGTTACTGGCAGTGACTTCTAAGATGATGATTTACCACCGGATCCATTGTTATAATTCAGAACCCATATCGATGATGAGTCAAATGTTTACATAGAGACCACCACACAGAACAAAGGTGGTGTAGATGAAGAAAAGTTGTTTGATCTAGCTCCGAGTCAGTGGAGAGTAAGCTGGAGATGTAGATGATGGAGTTGAAGGCTGAGACTATTAGACCTCTGCATCGGGTGAATAGATCAATGTAGGTGAATATGGAGGGGCAGACCTAGTTTCCTAAGAACTGGATGTTTGAAATAAAAGTTCGTACCTCTAGCGCCACTGCCGGAACTATTGGTAGGGTAAATTTTTGTCTCTTAAACTACATATACATATAATGTTGGACTATTTAGACTATTTTCACCTCTTTTATCCTTTATTTAATAAAAGAAATCTAGCTTTAAACTACGTATACATATTAGTACTATTGAGACTATTTATTGTTTATAATAACCATAAACCTAGATTTCTTTTCTTAAATACGGGATAAAAGAGGTGAAAATAGTCTCAATAGCCCAACCTTATATGTATATGTAGTTTAAGACACAAAAATTTACTCTATCAACAGTTCTAATAGTGGCGCTAGAGGTACGAACTTTTGTTTCAAGCTTCCAGTTCTCGGGCAACCAGCTCGGCCTTTCAACATTCACGTCGGCTAGTCTATTCACCCGACACAAAGGTGTAATAGTCTCAGCCTCATGCATCGTTATCTGCATCTCCAGCATACTCTCCACTGGCATGAGAGCTAGATCAGGCACCTTTCCTTCATCTACAACGCCTTTGTTTGGTGTGTTGGTTTCCATGTTAAGGTTTGACTCAACATCTATATAGGTTTTGAACTGTAACAGTGGATCCGGCGATAAATCATCATCGCAAAATCACTGCCGATAACAGTTACCAGCATGATGGATGAGACTACGGTAGCTCCGACAATCATTGGTGTTGAAAGAGTTAAAAGAGAGACAAATCAATTGAAAAATATGATATGGACTGATTGTATATTTTTGTTTTTTATCATTGTATTTCCTCATCCCTACTAAACTGGAAGAAAAATGCATATATTAGAAGAACAAAAAGATAATATGAGAACCAAGAAAACTTATTTGTATATATTTCTAGGAACTTAACTTGAACAGTTACAAAAAAGAGAACATTAGACGACTTACTTGTGGGCCTGAGGCCATGGAAGCTAGATTAGCTGGACTCCAGGTCAGTATCATTCGAGCTTTATTTATGTTTGGCTTAGTTGTGAACTTTAGCTTAGCTCCAGTTGCTTTCTTACCTTAGGCGGATTCCTTGGGGGTTTGTAGCTGGTGTAGATATTTCCATTAGTACTTACTATAGAATAGGCGGCCTTAGTATTCATTGGGGTATAGCTCACGGTAGAGTAGTTTCTTCATTGGCATTTTGGTTGTTCTTATCACGTTGTTTCTATGTTTCGCTATGGTTTGATAATTTGTGGGTGTGAGGCCGTGGTTTGGGATGGATGGATCCTAGGTTAGTACAATCTTGATATGAAGCGGTGAGTCGCCCTATCTTGGTATATATTGTGTGCATTTATATGTATCTTTATATGCATTTGAGCTGGTTCCTTTTCATTCATTTTACATATGTTTGGGTTATGATACGATTTGATGGGAAATAAATGGCTCGACGGAATAATAAGAAAATTCTTCTTTTTCAACTTTTGATTTTCAAATTAAGGGAGATTTCACCGGTTTATTCTAATTATTAACTTTTAAACTCAAAATGCCTCTTTTTCGAGTGACTGGAGCTCCGGGGAGAGCATCCTACTATCATCACTGATTTCAACCATTAAAAGGGAAAACGACTTGTTTTACCATATAACCCGTGTTACTAAGGAGGAATTTCACCTCACTATTTTAACTGATTTTTGAGTCAAAAAATACTACTATTAAGCACTTTGTCCGAGAGATGGCTCTGGACCCTATCTTTTTCATTGATTTGTTGGCATATTGGTAAGCTCCAGTGGCCCTTTTGCGTTCACATGGGGTTTTTGTCACGACCCAATTTCTCAGGTCATGACGGCACCTACAACCCCCCAGTAGGCGAACCAATTCTCGTAGCCCAGAACGGGTAGTAATGGTCTACTACCTAACATAAATGCACAATAAGAAAAAATATGCGGAAGCAGAATGTAAAAGTAGACAAAGCAGAAGAAAAACTGTAATATATACATAAAGAAAGCTAAACAACCCCAAGACTTGGTATCGATAGTACAGATGCTCTAATAGAATACCAGTGCTAGAAGTAACAAAATACAATATAAATTTGTCTCCGAATATACAAGAGTATCAGTGTAAAAGATGAGATGTGGTCAAGCCCTGACCATCAGGCGCTCACCCTAGTCTCGAATATCCTAAAATCTGCACGAGACTCCAACGCGATCAACGGTGCATGCTCAACTAATATCTGCACCAGAAAGATGCAGAAGTGTAGTATGAGCACCAAGACAATGGGTACTCAGTAGGCATCATCGGCCGACTGAGCGCATATAAGATATAAAAATAGTAAGTAGCAGATAGCAAGAAAGCAGTCATGGCAGCAATAGATAAAGCATAAGGAATAGCACAGAGCATAGGCAACCAAGAGTTATAAGCATACAATGCTAGCACTGAAGATATACATAACACAATAACACATGTGTAAGAAAGAAGGATGCACTTGGGATCCTTGAAACAACAATATAAGTGAATAAAGAGAGAGAGAGATTTAAAAAATGGTGGTATACCGGTAACCTCAAGTAAAAAGGAAAGAAGGAAGGCAATCCAACATAATCAAACTAGAAGGCATACACTAACAGAACCATGTTTTTAACACCAACTATCAAGATTAGCGTAAATCGAGATCAATCTTACAAATACAAACCTAGAGAAGAATAACTAAACCACCATAACTGATAGCTACTGCCCAAAATCATGACAAGGAATAGAACCATAAACCCACAATATGCTTAGAAGACCGCACAACAGTGCCTCGATAGCATAGGACTCACTAGCCCCTCAATACTCAAGCCCAAACTCGGAGCCTCAACAGGCTAAAACTTACCAATCCACCCAGAAACAAGACCCATGACAAGCTCTAAAAAATGACAGAAGTAATAATCTACCTACAGTCCAACTACCACTCATACAACTGAGGAACGCAATCAAGTGAAAATAAACCCTCCGGCTGCCCATACAACAAAGTGTACACTGAACACACAACAAACAAGGCTGGAATCTGAGTGAAATATGCATGATGATGATGAATCTGATGTAATATTAACTAGTATGTTCCCCCTCAGGTACCTCATGGGCCCATATAGAGGCAGGACCCATGTAAGGACTCTACTCGTGTACCTCTACTCCACCGTACACCCCTTCTCCTGGCGCGTGCATCAGCCCATAGCCAGTTGCGCAGGAATAGAAGGTCCATGGAGGTCTACCCCTCGAACACATACAAAACCACACAATCTCAAGTGTAGGTCAAAACTTGGAATCTTGTAGTATATGCCCGGCTTCGACCAGGGTCTAAACCAGTGGTAGTAATCTCAAAGACCCTCTCAAAGCGTGCCCGACGTACCCTCGGGTTTAAATCAGTGATAAAAATCTCAATAACTCCTCTCAAAGGGTGCCCAGAGCGTACCCAGGTCTAAATCAATAATAAAATCAAGTCTGGTGCTCTGCCCAGCAGAGCCTAGTATCAGTAGGAAAACCCAATGTGAAATCACCTAAAATCCCATTTCCATCATCATGTATACCAAAAAAAGGGGCCCCAGGGGCCATGCGAGTTTAGGAAAAATCGTCTATAGTGGCTCGCAGCCAAACCTGAAGTAAAACATGCAGGGAAAAACCTTTATCATAGATGATATACTCCCACACAAATATAAATTAGCCCAACGGCTCACAACATTTCCTATGGGCCCTTCACAGGCTCAACAACTCTACAACTGTCATAACTAGCCTAAAAGGATATTTCTATATCCGGGACTCGTGGACATTCCCAAATAACCCACCATCTATGTTCCAAAGTCAATACAAGGCCACACAGGACCACAAGGGTAATATACAATATTGATACGAATACTAAAATCAATGTACAAAATAATGGACAGAAAAGGCGGTCAAGGTCTGGGGTACCAACCTATAACAACCCACCCAAGGATGCTAATTAATGCAGTTATAGCCTATATACACAGAGTCTAGGTAAGGAAATCCATAACCTACCTGTCGTCTGACGAATAGCTGTGGGGACGGCGGCGTCCAGGCTCGAACTGCTTCAGGAAGCTCCAAATTGCGAAACCACTATCAACACAATAATCTACATATTAAAACAAGACAAATGATACCCATATTGCTATAATAATAGCTGGGTCCAAATTCGGGTCACAAACAGGCCCGTGGTCCCCACAACCCAAAATCAAAAACGAAAAAGCACACACGTGTTCCTTACCATCCCGGGAGCACATGCTCAAAAATTGAGCGGAAACAGACACCGATTGGGGATCAAAATAGCCCGCCCAAGCCAAGAAATAGAAAAGGAAATTCAAGGAATAAATTCAGAAATTAGGCAAAAGATACTTACCACAACGATAAAGCAAGCTAAGAAAGTGAAAACTCTGATGCCACGAACATGCAAGCCCCAAGAAACGGATTCTACATGGAATTTCCAAGCTTTGAGAAATAGCAACAATGGAGGTTTATGCATTGGAGAAGGAGCAAGCCTTGGGGAAGAAGAACATACCAAAATCGACCAAGAAGAGAGGCTTGCCAACCAAATTGATGGATTTTCAAGCTAAGATTGAAAGGAGTACTTTGGTAGAGGGGATTTTGTATTTGGAGTTGGGAATAAATGAGAAATGGAGCTGGAAAAATGAGAGGATCAAAAAATATATAGTTGTTGGTCATTGGTCAGCACTATCGCGCTAAAGGAGCGCGATCGTGCTGAAGGAAAAGTCACAGACCAGCGCTATCGCTCTACAGGAGCGCAATCGCGCTGAAAGGGAAATAACAGGCCAGCGCTATCGCGCTGAAGGCCTACAGAACAAAAAAAACTAGCAACAGCCAAAACTTCTACTGGGCATTCCGGGCACAATCAGAACCCGATACACAAAAACCAATAGTGCTATTAGAGTGAAAACGACGTTCCGGACTCAACGGAATTGATGAAACTTCCATACGAGGTCATTTCGGAAGAATGTTGACCCAATTCAACACTAACTAAAGCCATTCGAGCATCCAAAATGAGTCTGGCTCACCCAGAACCCAAACCAACCAACTAACTAACACAAACACGGCATTTCGGAGCTAACAGCACTGACGGAATTTCCATCCAAGGTTGTCTTCTCCGAAATTTGATCAAAGGCAACTAAACAAGCCCAACTAGCTTGAAAACACATAATGAGAGAGAATTCCAAGCTGAAAAGCTCATGGATCTCGACCAAAGGTCCCTCTAGACCAAAGTTCACGCTTCAGAGCTAATGGAACTATCGAAATTTGATTCCGAGCACATTCACCAAGAATGTTGACTGAAGTCAACGATTTCCAAAGTTAAAAGCTCTAAAACCAGGAATAGACAAAAAGACCAAACAAATAGCCCGGGCACCAATCTACCAGTCCCAGCAAGCCATAAATGACATGGGCGGCTATTTGAAAGCTCTAACGGTACAAGAAAGGCAAACACGCGTAAATGACCGAAAGGGTCATTACATCATCCACTACTAAAAAGACTTTCATCCCCGAAAGACAGGAAAGAAAGAAAGACTAGAGATTAAAAGAATAGCGGATACAAAGCCTGCACTACTCTCTCGGACAACCCGGGTAGCCTCCTTGACCAGGCAGCACCCAACAGAAAAGAACCAAAGAAAGCAACCAAGCCTACACTTCATTACTAGCCAAGCTAGATTCCAAACTCAACTGCAAAACTCCAAAGATCTGCCAACCCAAACTGAACCCCGAGAATCACAACCAGAAGCACTGACACAACAACAAAACCAGAGAAGCAAAGTGATCAAAACACATAACTCGAATCTTCAAAACCGCAACCAAGTTAACCAGAAAAGCCAATAACCAAAACTCTAACCCATGAACCCGTTGATCCGCAGAACCCTTTCATTCTGAACTGAATCCTGTTGCACCACCAACAAGAAGCTGCATAGAAGTAAAACACTCAAGCCACTCTTGAAACATCAACTAACACACTGGAGATCCATAGTTCCTGCTTATATTCTACCATGGACAAATTCACCTTTTTTACTCAAACCCATTCCAAACCAAGATATAGCCTACTAGCCTTTGCCATCCAAGATAGTAATCCGAAGAATATCATTGAGAACTAGAGTTACCTACCCTGACTAACCATCAACCAACGAACGGACATTTTTGCTAACATCAAGCTCGATGACAGAACCCAACTGAACAACCCATCTAAACCTGACTGAAGTTTGCACACCAGGGTAAGAAAAGCCATGTGTGAACACCCTGTGTTGATGGAGAAACTTCCAAACTATAGAATGAACCCAACTTTGTTGTACCGTGTCAAGTTTGAATCAACTGGAAGCGAACGAACCAGGGCAACCCTCCCAACAGATCCAAACCAAACCCAAGATCCTGTAAGTAGTGTGGTAAGTCTACCGCAAAGTCTGTAGCCATCACTAAGCTCCAAAGTCTAAGAAGTACATGTTGCTACTCTGAATACTCGAACACCATTTGGACTCGAAATTGCCTTAGGAATCGCACCTCTGGAAGAAGTCCACCATTCCACGAATATCCAGTCAAAACACCCCAAAGGAAAAAGAAAAGGTGCATGGGGTTCAAAGTTGCCATCTAGCCATAGAATTCTTCGCATGTACCTTCAACTCACCCTTTTGGCTCGAATCAACCGATCTACTGTATCAGCACATAAAACAACCATCCCGAAGCATACCACATGCCAACTTCTAGTCCACAATGGTCGAGTCCAACCAATACTGGAACCCCACATCGAAGATAGCCCCTAAAAATTTGACAAATCAAGCTTTCAACTCTCGACAACCAATGGTGACCACCAGTATCTAAGTATCATTAGAACCCAAAATAGCCTTGCTAGTCTCAACCCGCACTATCTGAGCACACATAATACACTACCGCTGATTCTCAAACTTATGCCACCGAGTCTATCCAACCATGAGAGGAGGAACCTCATACTATCTGGAACACCGCAAAATCTGGAATGTCCAGCCTAACTCAAAGGTTAGCCAAGAACTAGGTGTCAAAGGCCAACTATCACCCCATAACAGAAAATAGGTAGGTTAAGTTATTCGAACTCAATGCTTTCCAACCCAAGAGGCTGCAACCGAAAGGACAACCACGAACCAACCGGAGTAGTTTGCTAGCCCACGATTCTGAAACCCAACTTTAAAGTTGCCAACCGAAGCCTTTGTTGAACCCGTATGCTGCCAATGAACCCTTAGGAACCGAAGCCAACTAGGCTTTGAATAACAAGTTGTCCAATTCGTAGATGCTATTGAACCCCAAACCGCTCGAAGGAAAAGCCACTGTAATCTGTAAATGGCTGAATCAAATCACCAACAAACAATCCCAAAGCAAACCTTTGTCATCACCTCGGTCAACAACCAAAACACACAAGCATGAACAAATAGTCATCTCCCTACTTCTTTAACTAAACAAAACACTTCCTTAACATATACCAAACCTTACAATCCTTTCTCACATAAGAATTTGGGGCCATTCCCTTAGCTCCCATACTTACATTGACAAATCTTAACAAGGCAGGAGAAAATGGTCCGAATGCCTGATATCACTCAATATGCTATGAATACAACACGACCATGAGGCTACGGTCAATGCTTAGCCAGAACTGCTATAGCCAAACACTCAATCACATTGCCACAACCAAACATAACCCTATCAACTGGAGCTGGGGAGAGAAAGAAAGTAACCCAACCAGACATAAAATAGGAGGAAGCACGAAAGCAACCCATACCTGCTAACTTACCAAACAAAACAACTAAGGAGGGTCGAGTCAATTCACCCGAGATAAGAAAACTAACCACTGCTCACTAGCATAACCAACACCATTCAACTTAAAACAGGGCCTCAGACTATGGCACTACCACCGGTATCACATCGAACCAACACATGGATCTCTATCCATGCTAGATAATGGCCTAGGCAACAACCATCTAGGACCGCTAGAAAGGAAGACCCAAGCAAGCCTAGAGCCACAACAATAGAAAGCGAGTTCTACAAAACCTACCCAAAAGCTACAACCTCGGGAAAAAACCTCTCAAGGACATATCACCCCCATCCACTACTAAGGAATAAACTACCACAAAAACAACACACAAATACTACAAATCAGGTAGCCAAATAACTAAGTATGTAGCAGGTAGGCATATAAGCAAATAAATGACAGAAGGGATAGAATCGCAATGCGAGCTGGACTATCACAAGCTGAAAGTAGCAAAAGCCTAACCAGGAGCGACGATATTAGGAACCTCTACCTTGGTCCTACTAAGAGGGGCATCGAACTGACGAGGTCTAACTTTGGACTGAGTAGTCAAAGCTTCGAGGACAAGCTCTATAAAGGTGACCAACTTCCCCACAATCATAACAACCAGGCAGACCAGGATACAGAATCGTGGGGCAACTCCTAGCAAAATGCCCATGCTCACCATATCAAAAACAGCCTCTACTAGAGGAAATCCGATGGGAAGATCTCACTGAACCTGACCAGCCATCACGGCCTACACACTCTAAAGGAAAACCTCAAAGGATATGATCTGAAACATGTCTACTCTGCTCAACCTGCCCTACACAACCACTCTCTGGAACTGGTAGAGCAACTGAAACTAGCCCGATAGATAAGAAGCAATGGAACCTATCTCTGGTGGAGAATCCCTTAACTCGAGTCTGAGAACCTCGGGAACTGTCCTGGCGACGATGTTTCTTAGCACTACTTCCATAAGCCTCATGGCATAAACCCTCGATAGCCTAAGCATGATCCACTACCTGAAGGAAGGTACTCCCAACCATAACCAAATGCTCGATCGCCAAGCAGAGTAGTGAAATCAAACCTCCGACAAAACTTTGAACCCTATCAAACTCTGAAGGCACATTCCTAGCAGTACGCCTAACCATCTCATGAAATCTCACCTCATACTCCAATACCGACAGACAATCCTGCTGAAGAATTGGTGTAGCTATAAATCCAATCGGAGGCTGGGTTGACCCTAAACCCCCTATCTGGTATGGTAAACCATCACTCTGAAGTCCTGGCACTGACGGAAGCACAGAAGAAACAAGCACAGAAGCCTCGACACCAACTTTTGTTGAACTCGTCTTAGGCATCTGCGAAGGAATAAAACAACCGAAGTTTAGAAGTCAATAGAGCCAGAAACGCATGATAAGGAGCCAAGAAGATGAAACATTTCCTAACAATGCCTTGTAGGCTCCCGCAGATAGGATACAGACGTCATCATACTGATCCGCGAGACTCTACTTAGACACTTGCTTCTGTACCACGACACCGATGAACGTAGAGCTCTGATACCAAGCTATCATGACCTGATTTCTCAGGTCATGATGGCACCTATAACTCCTCAGTAGGCGAACCAATCCCCGTAGCCCAGAACGGTAAGTAATGGGCTACTACCTAACCAAAACGCATAATAAGCAGAAGCAGAATGTACAAGTAGATAAAGCAGAAGCAAAACCCGAATATATACAAAAAGAAAACTACACCAACCTCAAGACTTGGTATCGATAGTACAAAAGCTCTAATAGAATACTAGTACTAGAAGTAACAAAATACAATATAAATCTGTCTCCGAATAAACAGGAGTATTAGTGCAAAAGATGAGATGTGGTCATGCCCCGACCGTCAGGCGCTCACCCTAGTCTCGAATATCCTGAAATCTGCACGAGTTTTCAACGCGATCAACGGAAAAAGCTCAACTAATATCTGCACCAGAAAGATGCAGAAGTGTAGTATGAGCACCAAGACAACGGGTACTCAGTAGGCATCATCGGCCGACTGAGCGCATATAAGATATAAAAATAGTAAGTAGCAGATAGCAACAAAACAGTCACGAAAGCAATAGATAAAGCACAAGGAACTAGCACGGAGAATAGGCAACCAAGAGTTATAAGCATACAATGCTAGCACTGAAGATATACATAATGCAGAAACATAGGTGTAACAAAGAAGGACGCACATGGGATCCTTGCAACAACAATATAAGTAAATAAAGAGAGAGAGTTAAAAAAAATGGCGGTATATCGGTAGCCTCAACTAAAAAGGAAAGAATGAAGACAATCAAACATAATCAAACTAGAAGTCATACACTAACAGAAACATGCTTTTAACACCAACTATCAAGATAAGCGTAAATCAGGATAAATCTTAAAAATACAAACCTAGAGCGGAATAACTAAACCACCATAACCGAGATCTACTACCCAAAATCATGACAAGGAATAGAACCAGAATCCCACAATCTGCTCAGTAGACCGCACAAAAGTGCCTCAATAGCATAGGACTCACTAGCCCCTTAATACTCAAGACCAAACTCAGAGCCTCAACAGGATAAAACTTACCAATCCACCTAGAACCAAGGACCATGACAAGCTCTACAAAATGACAGAAGTACTAATCTACCTACAGTCCCAACGGCCTCCCATACAACTAGAGCATACACTAAACACACATCAAACAAGGGTAGAATCAGAGTGAAATATGCATGATGATGATGAATCTAATGTCATAGTAACTGGTATGTTCCCTCTTAGGAACCTCATGGTCCAATATAGAGGCGGAACCCATGAAAGGACTCTACTTGTGTACCTCTACTCCGCCATACACCCCTCCTCCTGGCGCGTGCATCGGCCCGTAGCCAGTTGCCCAAGAATGGAAGGTCCATGGTGGTCTACCCCTCGACCACATACAAAACTGCACAATCTCAAAACTCAGAATCTTATAGTACATGCCTGGCTTCGACCCGGGTCTAAAACAGTGGTAGTAATCTCAAAGACCCTCTCAAAGCATCCCCGACGTACACTCGGGTCTAAATCCGTGATAAAATCTTAATAACCCCCCTCAAAGGGTTCCCAGAGTGTATCTAGGTGTAAATCAATAGAAAAATCAAGTCTGGTGCTCTGCCTAGTAGATCCTAGTATCAGTAAGAAAAACCAGTGTGAAATCACCCAAAATCCCATTTCCATCATCACGTATACCAAAAAAATGGGCCCCCGTGTTCATGCGAGTTTAGGAAAAACCATCTATAGTGGCTCGCAGCCAAAACGGAAGTAAAACATGCAGGGGAAAACCTTTTTCATGGATGATATGCTCGCACACAAATATAAATTAGCCCAACAGCTCACAACATTTCCTATCAGCCCTGCACAGGCTCAACAACTCTACAATAGTCATAACCAGCCTAAAAGGACATCTTTATGTTCGGGAATCATGGACATTCCCAAATAACCCACCATCTATGTTCCAGAGTCAATACAAGGCCACATATGACCACAAGGGTAATATACAATACTGATACGAATACTAAAATCAACATACGAAATAACAGACAGAAAAGGCGGTCAAGGTATGGGGTACCAACCTATAACAACCCACCCAAGGATTCTAAATAATTCAGTTATAGCCTATATACACAGAGTCTAGGTAGGGAAAGTCATAACCTACTTGTCGTCCGACGAATAGCTACGGGGATGGCATCGTCCAGGCTCGAACTGCTCTAGAAAGCTCCAAATTGTGAAACCACTATCAACAAAATAATCTACCCATTAAAACAATACTAACGATACCCATATTGCTATAATAATAGTCGGGTCAAAATTCAAGTCACAAATGGGCCCGTAGGCCCCATAACCTGAAACCGAAAATGAAAAATACACACGTGTTCCTTACCATCCCGGGAGCATAAGCTCAAAGATTGAGCAGAAACAGACAGCGATTGGGGCTCAAAACAACCCACCCAAGCTAAGAAATAAAAGAGGAAATTCAAGGAATAAATTCGGAAATTAGGCAAAAGATACTTACCACAACGAGAAAGCAAGCTAAGAAAGTGAAAACTCCGATCCCACGAACATGCAACCCCAAGAAACGGATTCTACATGGAATTTCCAAGCTTTGAGAAATAGCAACAATGGAGGTTTATGCACTGGAGAAGGAGCAAGCTTTGGGGAAGAAGAACATACCAAAATCGACCAAGAAGAGAGGCTTGCCAACCAAATTGATGGATTTTCCAATCTAAGATTGAAAGGAGTGCTTTGGTAGAGGGGATTTTGTATTTGGAGTTGGGAATAAATGGGAAATGGAGCTGGAAAAATGAAAGGATCAAAAAATATATACTTGTTGGTCGTTGGTCAGCGCTATCTTGCTAAAGGAGCACGATCGCGCTAAAGGAAAAGTCACAGACCAGCACTGGGAAAATCACAGGCCAGTGTTATCGCGCTAAAGGAACGCGATCACGCTGAAGGCCACCAGAACCAGAAAAACCAGCAACAGCCAAAACTTCTACGGGGCATTCCAAGCACAATCGGAACCCGATACAAAAAAACCAATAGTTCTATTAGAGTGGAAATAACGTTCTGGACTCAACGGAATAGATGAAACTTCCATACGAGGTTGTTTTGGAAGAATGTTGACCCAAGTCAACACTAACTAAAGCCAACCGAGCATCCAAAATGAGTCCGGCTTACTCGAAACCCAAACCAACCAGCTAACTAACACAAACTCGGCATTCCAAAGCTAACGACGCTGACAAAATTTCCATCTGAGGTCGTCTTCTCCGAATGTTGACAAAAGTCAACCAAACAAGCCCAACTGGCCTGAAAACACAGAATGAGAGGGAATTCCAAGTAGAAAAGCTCCCAGATCCCGACCAAAGGTCCCTCTAGACCAAAGTCCATACTCTGAAGCTAACGGAACTGTAGGAATTTGATTCCGAGCACGTTCACCAAGAATGTTGATTAAAGTCAACGATTTCCAAAGTTAAAATCTATAAAACCAAGAATGGACAAAAAGACCAAATAAATAGCTCGGGCACCAAACTATCGGTCCTAGTAAGCCATAAATGACTTGGGGCCATTACTCTAAAAGCTCTAACGGTACAATAAAGGCTAACACGCGTAAATGACCGAAAGGGTCATTACAGTTTTACTTTGTAGTGTTCATATATATAAATAAGCTTTGGCGGCCAATGATAATACTTTGGATTATTCCCTAATTCAACGTGGACTAGAATAAATGGTATGTATTGATAAGCTCCAGCGGCCTGCGAGGATATTCCAGGTACTATGGTATTGTATTTGTTGATGAGCAACGACCTGTGAGATGACTCAGGGTTTTACTCATTATTGCATCAGTCACATCTCACTGCATTATTTTTGTATTGCGTATTATGGTGTTCTTTCGCATATCCTTACTATTATAGCCTTTTTTGTAGTTAGCCTTCTATGTTGTTTGCACCTTCCACGCTTATGGAGGTCTGCCTAGGTTAAAGTTAGATTATTGATTTTTTCCTTCCATGTTATTTACTCGTACTTCTCCTTATTGTCTAGTTATGACCTGTTATTTCCTTCTGAGTCCCTCTTTCTTACCTTTGGGTTATATTTTTGCATTTTGTTATTATATTTTATTTAAGCTTAATCAACCTATGATGCCTAATGGGTACCATGTATTTTGGTGCTCATGCTACACTTCGGCATCTTTTTCATGATGCAGATCCTAGTACGAGTTATCGCTGATCGGAGAGGTAGGGTGAGCTCTTGGCGATCGAAGTTGATCTTCCTCCCTTTACTTTTGGACTAGTCTTCTATTGTACTTTTGGAGACTATTATGTATTTGTTATATCTAGCTAGAATATCGTTGTAGCAGCTCTTGTACCCACTGACACCAGATCTTGGGGGAAATCTTGTATATTTTATTTTCATCCCTCCCTATTTATTTATGCTTGTTCGATTTATCTTTTATTTTTTATTGATGTACTTCTGCTTTTATTTCGTTCTCTTTTTAGCCCGTTACTTATAGTTCCAGGCTGAGGGTTTAGCTTACCTACTGTGGGTTATAGTAGGTGTTATCACGACTTGAGTTTTTGAGTCATGACAATGTCTTCCCATTGAAAATCATTTTACTCGCCACAGAAAAATTATGATCAACCATCATCCCTGTAGGAAAAGTTCAGTGTCAAACCATTATTATAAATCAAAATGTGCTATTATGAGTTGAAAGTTCAAACACCATCTTCCTTATTATGTAAAAGAAAATAACGTTTGAAACAACTAGTAAGACATTGTCAATGACGGGTCTAGCTTGTGTTTCCATTATTTTGTTTTGATACAAAGTGTGAGAATTGAGATAATTATTATGTATCTAACTCTTTCCTTTTAACCTTTTGTAAACCTAGTTTATGGGTATGTGTTATGCGCATGTATCCCATATCATTGAATAAAGACAGTGACTTTCAATAGTCATTAGAAGAACTACCAAACTACTACTCTAAAAGAATACTAAACTCATGATTGCCAGCATTAATTTCTCCAATAATTTGTCTCCAAATCATTACTATCATCATGAATCTTTGAAAAAATAAATTGATATTTTCATTTATCTACTACACAACTCAAATAACTCAACACTTGAAAAATATGGTTGAATAAAGCTCCATAAATGAGGACCCTAAATTATGAGAAATCTTCACGCTAGCTGAGATGCAGCCAACGAAGCCCTCTCTAGTAGCCATTTCATTATTCTTTTTAGATTAGAAATAATTGTTTTTTCTTGTTTCCAAAATGTTCAAACCCCTCTTTAGATGACAACAAGAAAACAAAAGGTTGGTTTGGCCCACAACTTTATCTGTAAATTTTCATCAAGCTCCAACTAATTATTATACAATCTTATATAACTAATGCTTGGCCCACTGAATCAATCCTTTAATTATCCACTTTTATATACAACTCGTTAAAACTATAATATAATCAAGAAGATAGCTCAAATCTACAAGAAAATTATAGGGCCATTAACTTCTAATAAAGTGTGACGACCCAACCTACCGGGCCGTGTGGCTGCCTACTCTATACACCTAGATAGACGAACCCTTACCACCCGTTCAACAGGTAAATGCGGAAAAGAGAAGTAAATCATGAAATAACCTTTTTGATACACAAAAACTTTTACAACCTTGTTTCAGAAAATCATCCTCTTTGAAGAATACGACCAACAGTTTTACAATTTTAAATCCCCCTCCCAAAGACCTACTCTAAACAGGTACAAGAGCTACTACATGATTTATATAGAGAAATGTAAATGAGACACAACTTACGTCATGGAATCAAAGGATAGAAGCTACCGCAGATCCCAATCGTCATGTACCTAAGAGACATCACCAACCCTGCAACCAGACTATACCAAAAAGGTATAGCAAGAGTAGAGTCAATACAACCACATATACTGGTAGGCATCATCGATTGACCCGAATCCACACGTACCATCATATAGAAAAACAAGGCAGAACATGCAAATAAATAATATAACAGCATCCCTCAACAATTACCTTTACCAGACCCGATCCCAACCGATCGCCTATTCGCACCCCTTGCCTCATCCCTTCCTATCCTTTCCACTCCGATTCCCTCACTCTCAAGTCTTCGGAGTCACGCTAAGCTTAAACTTCCCAAGTCACACTAACATAAGATTTCCCAAGTCTCATTAACCTTAGCCCAACCGCTAAATCCATCCTTGACTGCCTCTCAATTTCCCTGGTCAATCCCCCATTATTATGCATCCAGAAATGACCCACTCCTTGTCAACCCAAACCCCCTATACCAATGGCCTTACTCACAAGTACCCGGACCCCTCCCGGATCCCTAGAAAACTCTTTACAGGATAACACCAGCTAGTCACACAAAGTCAGACTCTCAGTCATTCCCCTAGTTTATCAACCACATGTAAACCACTTCAAAAAACATAATCAACAATCCATAACAACAACCATTATACCTCATTACATATCTTGTACCCACCCTGGATCCCCTCTAGAAAACACCTAAGTATCAGACATACAACCCGGTCTACACCAAGACCAAACTCATAAAGCAATGTAACAACACAGTCTCTCAAGGACTAAAATACACAACCACAAATCATAAACACACCCCGGTCCAGTCAGGGAACAATTAATAAAGATGCAACAATACAATAAAGTAAACCCGTACCAGGCGTGGTACCCGAGCCAACTGTTAGTATTATCCCGTACCAGGCGTGATACCTGAGCCAACCGTTAATATTATCCCATACTAGGCGTGGTACCTAAGCCAACCGTTAGTATTTCCCATACCAGACATGGTACCCAGGCCAACCGTTAGTATATCCCGTACTAGGCGTGGTACTCGAGCCAACTGAATGTCACATAAATCTACAGTCACAAACAATGAAAAATCAACACTTGTAAACCAACAAGCAATAACACCTAGTTCATTTCACAAAACTGAAAACAGGACTTTTGGACATTCCTAAATCATTTCCTAAGCAACGCAAACCATACAATGTATACAGGAATCAATAACCATCACCTACCCTTTTTCTCATGTACGTAAACTCAATTTTTAACCCGACTGAAGACTAAACCTTGTTTCCCCTTTATTAACACATCTTAGTAACTATATCGATTCCAAACCTTTCCAAAGTTAGTCACAATCTAAGAAAGCCACCCCTCAACCTTGGTGACTTAGTCACTCCTTATTGTTCTACTTATACGCCTGAAACCTTATCTAGGAATATCTCCATTTTTATTGCCCATTCAGTTACCCCAAGCATTTCTCGGATCCCCGAACCTTTCCGACATCCCAGTCTCTGAAATCCTATCATTTTCCCATATCAAGACAATATGTACAGCCAACAATTACATATTAGCAACTCACAATTCAACACAAACAACTCCTAGTTCACACATAACCAATACTGAATCCGCCAGACTCCGTGCCTGGAGGCCTAACCATGGATTCTCATTTTCAACTATGCAATAGTACAAGTGAAATCGGGTCTATCTACTCAAGTGAAAACCTAGCCTACCTGGACGCCAAACAGCTACAAGGTTGCATTTTTTGGCTCTGTGGAGGCGTTCCTGGCTGGATGACAGTCCTGGAATCTCCTTTTCTGCGTCCCTTCAGCCATAATCCTTCCTCCCCATGGTTCCCAAGTCTTGGAGCAGCATAAGAGGGTTTTTGGAAAAACCCTCATATGTTTCCCTACTGAGGAGGAGAAATCTTTTAATAAAAACTTGTTCTGAGGCTACTGCCTCCCTTCATTCCGCTATAGAGGATGACCTTCCACCATAGAGGTTCCGCTATAGCGGATAAAATACCACTATAGCGGAGTGACATCATCCTGGATGATTCTCAAAAATCTGAAATTTTTCATCACATCACCCCACTTAATACCAAAATATTTTTAACTCATTTTTGAATTTCATGACATCCTAGTTTTTTAAATAACGATGTGTAATGACCCTTCCGGTTATTTCCACGTATACGTTTTCCTTGAACCGTTAGAGCTTGTTTGCAGAAAATGGGTTGCGAACCGGGTCGCGAACCGGGTCGGGTTAAACTCGATTTAAGCCTCAACTTCACATTTTAAAACGCCATTTCAGTTCCGAAACAGTGAGAAAACATAAGGGAGAATTCCAAGAGAGTTCTTGAGTATCAAAATCGTGCGTTGGTGAATTGCGAGTCTAGATTTAAGAATTTTATTAACATCGCGTGTATTTGAAAATATTTTATTTAAAAGTTGAATTTGGTAAAAATTATATTATTATCACCTTTTCAAAATATTTTAAAGGTTTATGGAAAATATTTTTGATACGTTATAATTGTATATATATTTATTTTATAAAGTTTTTATACATTGTAATATTTTAACGGAGATAGTAAATTTAGTTATGTTGAAATTTATTATTAAAATATAGTAGGTTTTATTCGAAATAATTTTCTATGAATTATGGTATATTTAAAAAGTTGTATTTATTATACCACGAGCTTATATAATACCCGAGTATATACATAACGGGATAAACACATTTTCATACTACTGCATATATAGAATAAAATTGTATTAATGAGCATCCTTGGGTTGGTTTATTAGGTTGGTACCACAGACCTCGACCGCTTTATTCATGTCCGCCTACTTTTGTTCCTCCGTTGCTTGTAGTATTTGCCGATATATTTTATTTACCCTTGTGGTCCTGTGAGGCCTTGTGACTCTGGAACATAGAAGGTGGGTTTTGGGAATGTCCGCGAGTCCCGGGCATAGAATTATCCTTCTAGGCTGGTTATGCTTGCTGAGTAGCTGTGGGCCTGTGCAGGGTCGATAGGTTGATTGTGAGCTGCGGGGCAGCTATTGTGTGTGATCATACCATTTCCATGCATATAAAGAGGTTTTATCATGTTTTACTATCGTTTTGGCTCGGGCTACTGCACTTATTTTCTAAGACCTTGCAAGGCCCGAGGGCCCGTTTTTTATGGAAATAAATTTGGAAATGGTTTGACATTTCACTTGTGAAATATTTCTGGCATAAGGAAAGCTACAATTATTATCAATCATCAGTTTTACGATTATCGCTAGACTCGGCAGGGCCGGGGTGCTAGTTGAGTTTTCTTGTTACTTGAGATGATTTTTAGCCTCGGTCGGACCGCGCACCTGAGATGACTTTTTATTGTTTAGACCCGGTTATGCCCGGGCACCCTTGGAGGGGTTTTTGAGACATTTTCCTACTACTTTAGTCCTGGACAGGGTCTGGGCATTGCATATTCAAGACTGGGTCTCTATCTTGATACCGGACTTGCTTCCGGACGACATGTTTGATACTGAGTTTTAGTATGGTGAGATATTGATTGCCAGTGGTTGGTCATTCCAGGCTATTGTAGACTATGCCCGCACTGTGAAGGACTTACAGCGACATGATCAGGGGTCCAGAGATAAGAGGCCTCGACATAAGGGTGTCTATAGTGGTTCCAGATATGGTAGTGGAGGTCATGTCCAGTGGATCCGGAGTTATCAGCCACAGCAGTACCAGGGTCAGTCCAGCCGACCGGTTCAGGTTCCCTTCAGACTTTCGGTAGTACCCAGTTCGAGCAGGGTCAGAGCAGTCATCAGGGCTATGGCGGCCAGTCTTCGAGGGGTACAGTTTCTAGGGCATCAGGTCGTGGTGGTCATATGGGATTTGCTGGTTCATCTCGATTGAGTAGGCCGTCAGGGGCTTGCTTTACTTGTGGTGCGATTGGTCATTTTGCTAGAGATTGCCCTCAGCAGGGTACAGTTCAGTTGGCCGAGCCTTTACGAGCAGTTTAGCCTCCGGCTAGAGGGGGTGGTCGTCAGAGTAGAGGTGGTGTGCCACGCGGCAGAGCAGGTGGTAGGGATGGCGGTCGGGCAGGTGGAGGTCGTCGTCAGTTTTACGCGGTCCCTAGAAGACCGGAGGCAGAGGCCTCAGATGCTGTGATTACAGGTACGATTTCTGTGTGCCATCAGTCTGCTATGGCTTTATTTGATCCTGGATCCACTTGTTCATATGTATCTGCCTACTTTGTGCCTTGTTTGGGGTTGTCTAGTGAGCCATTATCTGTTCCTGTTTCTGTTTTAACCCCAGTAGGAGATTCTTTAGTAGTTGATC